>AWOL01S0104766.1:0-12485 GCA_000715115.1 Nicotiana otophora | reverse complement strand
GCAAGATGGGTGTGGCCGATTGTGCATACCTCTGCTACTGTTGAAGGTAACTCAAAATGCTTATATCTCCCTTCCCGAATGGTAAATAATGATAATCTTCACTAGCTGGGTACCTCGCACCCTTTTTCATCTTGCTTATTTTACTAGTTGAATCTTGTATCTATTTTCTGAATCTCTTACTGCCTTTCACCATAGGGGTGGATAGATATCCTTGCCTTAAGGCTCCTGATCAAGAGGCTTTCATGTCTTAGTACACACATGATCTACTGAAGACCTTACATTTATTCATCATAAGCATCATGAAAAATCGAGTTCCTCTGACTCAACTCTTCCATAGCCACATTCAATCTCTTACCAACTGTTTTTATGGATGTAGGTATCGTCGTATTACGAATAGAATTTAGGAATTTGAATTCTTATAAGTGAGCTCTACCACACGATCTAGAGTAAGAAGAAAGAGTAACAGTCCTAAATTCCCTGTAGCCTCCTGCTTATAAGTGCGGTGCACAACACACCAATAAACAAAACTCTACTAGACACGGCTTGTAGACTCACTAGGATAAAACTACTCTGATACCACTTTTGTCACGACCCAAACTGACGGGCCGCGACGGGCACCCGGTGACTTACTCAACCGAGTACCAACGTAATGTATCTTTCTTATTACATCATCATATACACATGACATACAGGTCTAATAGGCCAACATGATCATTAATAAACTCAAAACATAGGCTGATAAGGCCGTACAATCTTTCATATACATGACATCTGTCTACAAGCCTCTAAGAATATATAACTATCATAAAGGTCGAGATAGAGCCCCGCCATACCAAACCATACACATCTAAATCATACTGACCAAACACGCAACTTCGGAGCAAATAGAGTGGACCAATATCTTATGCTGAGCTGATCGTCTACTCGGAAGACTCTCGACCTGTCTATCGAGACCTGCGGGCGTGAAACGCAGTGTTCCCAGGCAAAAAGGATGTCAGTACAAATAATGTACCGAGTATATAAGGAAGGAAAACCAGTAAATAATAGACATGAGAGAAACATGGAGTAAAAGACTCGATATGTACGTCTGCATAGCTCTGTGAATCATTTCATTTTTATAATGTCATGCACTTGAGTATAATTGTCATACCATGCATAGGTATATGTGTTCATAACATCATCAAAACTCTGAGCGCATCCCATCATATCATTTCGGCCACTGTGGGCAAATCATTAACGTATATCTACTGATCAGGTGGTGGTACGTATATAACGCCATAATCTTTTTCCATATCCTATATACATATAATATACGCATATATAATGCCATCTGGTCATGGGTCAATGTACATGTATAAATGCATGAAATGCACAAGAAATACGTTAATAAGATTTTTTCGGAATGTCATAAAAATAATATGCATGTCGGATAAATTTTATCAAATATGTATTTTTCTGAGACCCATGAACAGAAGATATAATAATAATTCACATGGGGAATCAAGAATATAGACACCCCTAATATTTCTATGAATAGAGTCATTTATGGAAATTGTACATTTGCTCGTTTCTTTTGTATCGTATTGATTATGCCAAAAGAAATAAGGGATAGCCTTAACATACCTGAACCGATTCTCTTTTGTGAAAATACGTAACGGAGAATCGAAGTAGGAAAGAACCCGTATGATATTCTTGAGAAAGATTGTACTGTACTCCCTTAGAGTTTGTAATTCACGTTGCAATAGCTTTGTAAAGGTTCACATGAATTCTTTGTAAAGCTTTGTAATTCACGTTGCAATAGCTCTCTATGGAGTCATCACCTTAATGCAAACATTTTCCATTCTCTTTAATGATGTAGGGAGTTAGTTTGCTCTTTGAAGGATTCATTTCGACCAGCCACTCTTTTGTTCTTGATATTTTGATATTAGGAAATGAAATATAACACTAGTGTAGGAAAGCTTTCATAGTGGGTGTGGCCCACTTATTTGATGAGTAATGTCACATAATCTACTGAATTTTTGCCACCTCTTTTAATGAATTAAGAGTCATTTGGTTAAATAGTGGCTTGCTGCCACGTTGGTCTTTCCCATCATTATCCAAATAATTCATTAATTAAGTGAGTAATATCCCATTACACAAGAATTAATCAATTACCCGCATAATTAAGAATTGTCTCAACTTACTTAAAATAATACTCACTTTTAATACTCTTTGTACACCTTACTATTATAGTCATGTGGTACCTTGTATGGTACTTGTCCATAAATACCGGGTATTTTAGCTCGGGTCGTATTTTATCCCAAAATGACAAACTTGGATGAAAATTCATTTTCTTTGACTTGCTTTCCCTCTCACTTTCACGAATTTACTTATCACTTGTTTGAAATAGCATAATGCTTGTAATCTCAAAATAATCCCATTTCCGAACTTACGTCGATTAACTTACGACGAAACTTTAACATATGAAAATGGGGGATGTAACACTTGGAATCGAGGTAAGTCTCTTCCCTAACCTTGTAAGAGAGAACTTATCTCCTTAGGTGTATTAATTGGTATGTGCTACTTGTTGTGGGGAGCTACGTACGCACGAGGTGACGGCAATTCGTACATAGCTATATTCATGATATGTCCGGGTAGACTTAGATTCATATCATAACCTTACTTGTGCTATTTGTACCTATTATGTGTATTGATTTTCTTTATAATGATTGATATTGAAGATTTGAATAAAGATACCTACTTAACCTCTTACTTTGGAAAACTTGCGAAATATTTGATGAACTATGGATTTGTGTCTTCTCGACTCGCATATACTTTTACGAGCGAGGAGGTCGTTCTCCTCGGCAGTGAATTAAATTACTGTTATGGGATCGGGCCGTTCGCCTCGGCAGTATGGTACCACTATTCTTATGGGATCGGGTCGTTTGCCTCGGCAGTAGTAAGTACCACTATTCTTATGGGATTTGGCTGTTCGTCTCGGCAGTACTGAGTACCACTATTCCTATGGGATCGAGCCGTTCTCCTCGGCAGCGTCGTGCTTAATATTTAACACTGGATTAGGTTTGGTAACAATCGAATTAGCGCCTTCAGGTATGGTTATGACATGTTTAGGGATTTGATATAGACTCATGTGTGGAATTATTGTAATTACTGTTATTTGCCTTGTTGCTACTTGTTGTACACGCACCATGTCTACTTTATGTATTTCTGTTACTGTTTGACCACTAGTAAGTGTCAAGTCGACCCCTCATCATTACTTCTTCAAGGTTAGACTAGATACTTACTGGGTACGCATTGTTTTCTGTACTCACGCTACACTTCTGCACTGAATGTGCAGGTATTGAGACAAGTACTACCAGTGGTCACGCGGGTGCGTAGCTGCACTTCTACGGAGTGGTGAGCTGCTTGCCTTGGTACGATCTGCAGGACCGGAGTCTCCCTCTACCCTACTTATTATTTCTGTCTATTACCTTTCAGACAGTAGTTGTATTAGTTTTGTATATTCTCTAGATTACTCATGCACTTGTGGCACCGAGTTTTGGGGGCTTTTAGCATTTATGTCTTGCTGTGCTTATCATTACTGTCACTACAGTTGATGTATTTCTCACACTGGTATTTTGTTGAGAAAAGAGTATGTAAGGTTGCATGAGATCTTACTTATTTCGTTCTTTTAAAAAGGAAACTTTTGTTTTAAAAGTTAAAAAGGGGTAACTAAATTGTAGGTTCACTTGTGGGCTTTCCTAACGACGACGTTAGGTGCCATCGCGACCTATTATGGGTTTAGGGTCGTGACAAGATCCATGCCTTTTATCCCGCACTACTTCAAAAGAACCTGACCATCTTGACTTGAGCTTCCCAGGAAAGAAATTCAACCTTGAATTGAACAATAGAACGGCTTGACCTGGTTCAAACTCACGATGCAAAATATGTTTGTTATGCCATCTTTTTGTTTTCTATTTATACAACTTTGAATTCTCATATGCGTGCAATTGAAACTCTTCGAGCTCATTTACTTGCAACATCCGTTTCTCCCCAGCTAGGTCCATATCGAAGTTGAGCTTCTTGATTTCCCAGTATGCTTTGTGCTCAAGCTCAACGGGCAAGTGACAAGCCTTCCCATAAACCAACTTGTACGGCGATTATAAGTCAATCATGAAGTCTACTCCCCAAACATCCAAGATTTCTACCTCAAGTATGCCCTTCAATGGTATCTGATGTCTTCTCGAAATTGTACCCGTCCTTTGGCACCTATCACATCATTTCACAAAAGCATGTGCATCCTTGAAATGCTTAGGCCAATAAAATCCCGACTGCAACACCTTTGCATCCANAATGCTTAGTATGGTTGATTTCGATGTGATTTTGGGCATGGATTGGTTGTCCCCATGTCATGCTATTTTGGATTATCACGCTAAGACCATGACATTGGCGATGTCGGGGTTACCTTAGATCGAGTGGCGAGGTTCTCAAGACTATGTTTCTAGTAGGGTGATTTAATATATGAAGGCCCAACAGATAGTTGGGAAGGGGTGTTTGTCATATTTGGCCTTTGTGAGGGATGCTGGTGATACCATTGATTTTGTTTCGGTAGTGTGAGACGTTTTGGATGTGTTTCCTACAGACCTTCCAAGCATGGCACCCGATAGGGACACTAATTTTGGTATTGACCTGGTGCTGGGCATTCACCCTATTTCTATTCCTCCATGTATGGCACCAGCAGAATTGAAGGAATTAAAAGAACAACTTCAGGAGCTTCTTGATGAGGGGTTCATTAGGCCTCATGTGTCGCCTTGGGGTGCACCGGTTCTGTTTGTGAAGAAGAAAGATGGTACTATGTGGATGTGCATCGACTATAGACAGTTGAACAAAGTTACAATCAAGAAAAAGTATCCTTTGCTGTGCATTGATGAATTATTTGACTAGCTTCATAGAGCTAGGGTATTCTCTATGATTGATTTGAGGTCTGGGTATCACTAGTTGAAGATTCGGGACTCGAATATTCTGAAGATGGCATTCAAGACCCGCTATGGTCACTATGAGTTCCATGTGATGTCTTTTGGGCTAACCAATGCCCTAGCAGTAATCATGTATATGATGAACAGTGTATTCCAGCCATATCTTGATTCGTTTGTCATAGAATTCATTGATGATATTCTGGTGTACTCACGTAGCCAGGAGGAGCATGCACATCATCTAAGGATTATACTACAATGATTGAGGGAAAGAGAAAATTTATGCCAAGTTCTCCAAGTGTGAGTTTTGGCTTAGTTCGATGGCGTTCTTGGGGCACGTGGTGTCCAGTGAGGGGATCAAGGTGGACCCAAAGAAGATTGAGGCGGTTCATAGTTGGCCCAGACTATCTTCAGCTACTAAGATTCGTAGTTTTCTTGGCTTGGCTAGATATTACCATTACTTCGTGGAGGGTTTCTCGTCTATTGCAACGCCTTTGACTTGGTTGACCCAGAAGGGTGCTACATTCAGGTGGTCGGATGGGTGTCAGGAGAGTTTTCAGAAGCTCAACACTTCCTTGACCATAACTCAAGTTCTAATTTTGCCTTCAGCGTTGGGTTCTTATACATTGTATTGTGATGCTTCTCGGATCGGTCTTGGGTGTGTCTTGATGCATGAGGGTAGAGTGATTGCTTATGCTTCACGCAAGTTGAAGCCTCATGAGAAGAAATGCCTTGTTTATGATTTGGAGTTGGCAGCCATAATCAATGCATAAAGATTTGGAGGCATTATCTCTATGGCGTGTCATGTGAGATATTTACGGATCATAGGAGTCTCCAACACTTGTTCAAGTAAAAGGATCTAAATTTGAGGCAACAGAGATGGTTGGAGCTGCTGAAGGACTATGATATTACCATTTTGTATCATACCGGAAAGGCAAATGCGGTGGCCGATGCCTTGAGTAGGAAGGCGATGAGTATGGGAAGCCTTGCATTTATTATTGTCAGTGAGAGACCACTTGCATCAGATGTTCAGGCCTTGGCCAATTAGTTCGTGAGGTTAGATATTTTGGAGCCTAGACGGGTTCTAGCTTATATGATTTCTCGGTCTTCCTTCTATGATCGCATTAGAGAACATCAGTATGACGACCCCCATTTGCTTGTCCTTAAGGACACGGTTCAACGCGGTGATGCCAAGGAGGTTTCTATTGGGGATGATGGGGTGTTGTGGTTGTAGGGTCGAATTTGTGTGCCTAATATAGATGGGTTACGTGAGTTGATTCTTGAGGAATTCAAAATTCGCGGTATTCCATTCATCCGGGTGCCGCGAAGATGTACCTTGACTTGAGGCAGCACAATTGGTGGATGAGGATGAAGAAAGACATAGTGGAGTTTGTAGCTCGGTGCTTAAATTGTCAGAAGGTGAAGTACGAGCACCAGAGGCCGAGCGGTTTGCTTCAGAGGCTTGAGATTCCTGAGTGGAAATGGGAGCGTATGACCATGGACTTCGTAGTTGGGCTACCACGGACTTTGAGGAAGTTTGATGCTATTTGGGTGATTGTGGACCGGTTTACTAAGTCCGCGTATTTAATTCCAGTTGGCACTACCTATTCCTCGGAGCGGTTGGTTGAGATATATATTTGCGAGATTGTTCGTCGTCAGGATCTGCTGGTGTTCGTCATTTCAGATCGGGGCACACAGTTCACATCTCAGGTTTGGAGGGCAGTGCAACGAGAGTTAGGCACACGGGTTGAGTTGAGTACAACATTCCACCCTCAGACAAACGGATAGTCCGAGCGCACCATTCAAATATTGGAGGATATGATACGCGATTGCGTCATGAAGTCTACTCCCCAAACATCCAAGATTTCTACCTCAAGTATGCCCTTCAATGGTATCTGATGTCTTCTAGAAATTGTACCCGTCCTTTGGCACCTATCACATCATTTCACAAAAGCATGTGCATCCTTGAAATGCTTAGGCCAATAAAATCCCGACTGCAACACCTTTGCATCCGTTTTTTCTCCACCGTGATGCCCCTCATACGGTGATGCATGGCAATCATGTAAAATCGCTTCCATCTCCTCCTCAGGAATACATCGGCGCACTAGCTGATCTGCACACTGCTTAAACAAAACGGCTCATCACATAGATAAAGTCTAACATCATGCATGAATTTTCTCTTGCCATCCGATGACAACTCTGACGGAGTCACTCCACTTACAATGAAGTTCACATAGTCACCATGCCACAGGGTCGTGCCAACTGTGATGGCTAGTAGTTCCTCAATATGTGCGTGAGTTTCCAAGCACGAAAAATGGTCCGCTACCTGATTTTCCGTCCCTTTTCGATCCTTGATTTCCACATCAAATTCCTGCTAAAGAAGAACCCAACAAATTAATCTAGGCTTAGCATCCTTTTTCTCAAACAAATACCTGATAGCGCTATGGTCACTGTAGACATTGACTTTAGTTCCCACCAAGTAGGCCCTAAATTTACTTTTTATGTGATTGTGTAATATATTTGAGCTGGGTTTAGAGTTTTGCTAGTATAGTAAATTGAGTGGAGCACTTTATTTTTCCTCTCACCCAATATGGCCCCAATTATCGGGTCACTGGCATCACACATCAACTCAAAAGGCCTTCCCCAGTCTGGGGCGGTGATAATTGGTGCAGTCACCAATCGTTTTTTCAGCTCCTCGTGAGCTGTCACGACCCAAAACCCACTATAGGTTGTGATGGCACCCAACGTCGCCGTTAGGCAAGTCAATGGTGAACAACTAACTTAATTATTCATTTTATTATTTTTGAAATCATAAATCTTATTAGATAGGGAAATCAATGCATTAAAAATCGTAGATACGTACAATTTAAATGAAATATAAAGTAAACATGTGTCAATGGTAAGCAAAACCATAAACAAATTCTAGAACATACAAAAAATCCGTTGTCACAAATGCATGAGCATTTACTAAGAAGTACAATAACAATACAACATTTGTCTGGAATACAATATAGACAAGATAAAGTAAATAATTATGATGGAGACTCTGTGTGCTGCGAATCATAGCATGGAATGCAGCTTACCATAAAGTCCCTTCAGCAGTTGCGCCTATGCATCAAAATAACCACCAAATGAACCTGTCAGATCCTGCACATTTAGTGCAGAAGTGTAGCATAAGTACGTACATCAATGCGTACCCAGTAAGTATCTAGCCTAACCTCGAAGAGGTAGTGACGAGGGGTCGACATTGACACTTACTAGTGGTTCGGTAAATCAAATATAATAAAGTAGACAAGTATAAAATGTGGTAAACAAACAATGAGAATAGATATAAGCAAATAGTACGGTCTACAGCTGAACATTGAACACAAAGTCCTCAATTAGCAGATATCTCCTCAAATGGAATACGTAAGGGTCAATACCAAACCAACGGTCACATCTCAAGTTAGGAAACTCATGAGTACGCTGACTCTTTAACAAGTATTTCGCACGATTCTGCCGAGGCAAGCGGCCCGCTCCCATAAAAGTGTTTCATAGAGCTGTCGAGGTGAACAGCCCGATCCCATAAGGGTGTTTTGCATGATACCATCGAGGCGAACGACTTGATCCCATAAGAGTGTGTTACATGATACCTCCAAGGCGAACATCCATATCCCATAAGAGTATTACATGAAATTGCTGAGGTGAACGGCCCGATCCCATAAGAGTATTGTTGCAGCGTTCGGCCCGATCCCATTAGAGTATGCAACTTTGACGGGTCACTAACCCCACTCACGAATATACGTATAAGTTATAAAATTCAAGAAAAACTATCGGATGAATATGCATAACGTGGAAGAAAGCCGTAAAGGAAAGTACAATTTCCACGGCTAATCAGGTAGCTCATCAAGTATCTAAATAGCAACTCCGATACTCTACGCGAGTCTCGTCTCAGGCTAAATGGAAGTTAAAGCATTTAAATAGGCAAGAATAACTCAAATAGTACAATTAAAGCATGGCGTGAGTCTATGTCTACCCGAAAATAATCAGGAATTCTAGCATATGCACGGACACTCGTCACCTCATACGTGTGTAGCTCCCACAACATATAGCACATAATAAACATAACATCTACTGGGTAAACTCCCCCTAAAAAGGTTAGACATGAGACTTACCTCGTTCTGAAATTCGATAACCGGCTCCAACACCTCTCTAACTGCTCAAACCGATACCAAACGATCCAAAACTAATAAAACAACATGCAAACCAATCAAAATATACTCCAATACTCATAATTTAATAATTTATAACAATTCCCAACTCCGCTTGAAAAGTCAACAAGGTCACCGCCCGGGCCCACGTGCCCAGATTCCAAATATTATCGAAAATAAGTATTACCCTTAACTTATAAATTATATATCCATAAAATCATCGAATTGCATCCACTAGTTGACCCTCAAATCACGGATTTATAATTTCTCAACTTTGGGGTTCAAAACCCCAATTTCTACAATCCAAAGACGGATAAAAATAATAATCAACGAAACGAATCATGCAAAAATGACAAACTAAAGGTCAGTTATTTACCCCCTTGTTGAGACGAGAACAACTCCGCAAAGATTACCTCAAACGGAACTCTAGAACTCAAGATATGCTCAAAATACTAAAATGCTCGGTTTAAAACACTGTCGAGATGTTTTTTGTTAATAGCCTTTACGGGAGACCATCGCATTTGCGAAGAGCAATTTTTCGCGTTGACCGATCAATCCATAAATCCTTCTTCGCATTCGCAGAACCTCTCTCGCGTTCGCGAAGAACAAAAGTTTGCACCAGAAACCAGTAATCGTTCCCGATACGGAAATGGGCATAACTCTCTCATACGACCTCAGAATTCGACGATTCTTGTTGATATGGTTCCGTAATTACGATACGGATCTAATGGTTTAATCTAATAACAAATCAAAGGTCTATTTCTCAATATAGTACCCTTTATTCCCAAAGAAATGATGCGGAAACATAAGACGAACCTACTCGAGGCCTTAAATCACACCAAACAACATCAAAATCATTAATCGCACATCAATTCAAGCCTAATGAATTAATGAATTTTTAAACTTCTAAAACTCATGCCGAACCATACCAAATCAACCCGAAATTACCTCAAATTTAGTATGCATGTCCCAAATGACACAACGGACCTATACCAACTCCCAGAACCATAATCCGTATCCGACATCCACAAAGATAGTTCTCGGTCAAACCTATCAACCTTCTAAACCTTCAATCTTTCAACTTTTGCCAAAAAGCATCAAATCAACCTACAGACTTCCAAATACAGACATACGCCTAAGTCCAAAATCATCATCCGGACCTAACGGAACCGTCAAAATTCTGATCTGAGGTCGTTTACCCAAAAGTCAAATCATGGTCAACTCTTCCAACTTATAGCTTCCGAATTAAGAATTATTCTTCCAAACCAACTCTGATATTCCTGAAAATCTAATCCGACTACACGTGCAAGTCATAATACATGAAGTGAAGCTATTCAAGGTCTCGAATAGTCGAACGACATGCTAGAGCTTAAAATGACCGGTCGGGTCGTTACATTCTCCCCCACCTAAACATGCATTCATCCTTGAACATGCCAAGAATCGTTCTAGAGTTGCCCAATATCATTGTTTAACACCTCGTGCACCTACCCATGCCACCACAACTCATATGAGAACATTAGCTCAAGCCAGACTGAAGAACCTTCCTACTACCTTAGCCCACAAGCCTTAGAACCAAATTCCAACATATGTAATTCTCTACCTGGTTTGATTCTAACATATCCACGCCGTATCAATCTCAACACGTTGTACCAAAACATGATCATGCACCCATGCTAAATTCACGCAATGCACGGCATAATTAGTATGTTCATAATAACTTCCTCAAACCACAATAGCTGCAAATTTACGAAGTTGATGCCCATAATATACCTCATAATGCATATAAGCCCTATTCAAACCTTCGCAATACTGCAATGATGTAAGAGATGTGTAGAAACTCATAACAACCTGCCAAATCAATAACTCATGGAGACTCTCCACTTGGCGAGAACCATTGCCTCATTCTAAACTGATTAGTGAAATATTTCCTCTAATATACATTATATAAATTTGATTTCACTAATTCTAGGTCCAGCAACCTCGTCTCACCCAGTACTAGCTGATCGGGAAATAATCCATCTCAAATACTGTCTAAAATCTCATACGACGGCATCAATGCTCCAACAAGCCACAACTCGAATATGACCAATAAGGAATACCGAACCTGGATACAAGACTATCCGGACTGCGCAACGAACAAAAACAACCAAACCAATGCTATGAACCTATCTGAGAGATGAAAAACAAGGCACACAAAATAAAGGTAAGGAACCGTACTCAACATCTCATTGTTGCGGCGTGCAACCCGATCCATATATGACGTTGAAGCGTGCAACTCGATCCAAACATGATACCTATGGCGGCGTGCCACACAATCTACACATAACAATCAATAAGGAAATACCCACAAAGCGATAATGCTTCTACTCATGAAAAACACGTATATCAACAACAAGTATGCCAAGTGCACAACATTACTCTAGCTACAAGGGCCCAAGCACGACTAAGGTGCAATAAATGTCCTACATCTCGAGAGCCATATTGCTCATATAACATCACAAGCCACACGGGATCACAAACCACATGGCACAATAGAGTATCACATAGAATATCTGACGACACGAAAAACATCCAACGCCCGAAGACTCATCCATAAGCAATTATGTGTTGAATGATCACATACGACATGATGTAGAGCATATATTCACATTAGATCTACCAACGGACCTCAAGCCGATTCCGATCATCCTATATTGGGCCAATAACTTTTCACGGGTCCACAATGACCCTATTCATGACACATATGATCAACCGTCAAATACGACACAAACTCCCACAGAAAACCATTCTCCGGCGACACTAAAGTAGTGCCAGCATACACTGAACATCTAAAATCTTCCCCTGCTCCTCCGAGCCCGTGACATTCTTGTCGAACTGAATCGCAACCTCGATCCTTCAATTCCAATTCCGCACTGCTCACTGCCACTATCACGCTATTATATGAGGGTACAGGAATTTTATCATAACTCATGAAACACTAGTAGAATAAACACTTTATCGGCTAGAAACCTTTCGTTTAACTCATTTCAGAAGAAGAAGCAACACACAACCAACTTCCCATAAATGCAGNACGACATGATGTAGAGCATATATTCACATTAGATCTACCAACGGACCTCAAGCCGATTCCGATCATCCTATATTGGGCCAATAACTTTTCACGGGTCCACAATGACCCTATGCATGACACATATGATCAACCGTCAAATACGACACAAACTCCCACAGAAAACCATTCTCCGGCGACACTAAAGTAGTGCCAGCATACACTGAACATCTGAAATCTTCCCCTGCTCCTCCGAGCCCGTGACATTCTTGTCGAACTGAATCGCAACCTCGATCC
>AWOL01S0104763.1:0-11320 GCA_000715115.1 Nicotiana otophora | reverse complement strand
GCAAAAGGCGGGGCTTATACCCCGAATGTCAGCCAAAGTGCATCCAATTGCCTTTTTCCTTCTTTGAAGCACCACATGGTGGAGTCAACCTGCACGTTAGTTAGGCAAGCAGAAAGAATAACAGGTAATGTGGAAGAAGGGCCTAAGAATTCATACCTGAGGTGTGAAGGTAAAGGCTTTAACTCCAATGTTGGTGGCTCCTCTATTGAAGGATTTGTTGGTGGAGTCTTCCGGTTTTCCAAGTCCAAGGAAAGTTTACGGGGCCCATATGAGTAGGATCTCATTCCTTGCAACGCATTTGCGCATTCAACCAAGCCTTCCTTTTTATTATCCTCATAGTTTAACAACACAGATTCCAAAGGGTCTTCCACATTGATCATGGCACTCGTGTCATCAACTATCACCTCCGTCACAAGATCCACAAAAGAGCAAACTTCATTTCTATTTGGTTGCCTCATTGATTTGCACACGTGGAATACAACTTTTTCACCGCCCACTCGGAAGGTGATCTCCCATGCTTTCACATCAACTAATGCCTTCCCTGTTGCTAGGAAAGGTCTCCCCCAATATTATAGGCACCTTATAGTCGACTTCGCAGTCTAGAATCACAAAATCAGCAGGCAAAATAAACCTGTTGACCCGGACTAGAACATCATCAATAATACTAAGCGGCCTTTTCATTGTCCGATCCGCCATTTGTAATATCATGGAAGTAGCTCTTGGTTGACCAATACCTAGTGTATTGAACATGTAATATGTCATCAAATTAATACTTGCTCCTAAATCACACAAGGCTTTAGCAAAATCGGCGCTGCCAATGGTGCATGGAAAGGCACCGGGATCTTCAAGCTTTGGAGTCATCGAGTGCACAATGGCACTCACTTGATGAGTCATTTTGATGGTCTCACAATTCATAGATCTCTTCTTAGTTACCAAGTCCTTCATGAACTTGGCATATCCCGACATTTGTTCGATAGCTTCCACCAAGGGCACATTGATTGACAAACTTTTCATCATCTCAATAAACTTCTTGAATTGGTTTTCATTATTTTGCTTTGCAAGCCTTTAAGGATACGGTGGAGGAGGCCTTGGAAAAGGGGCCTTGGCTTTAGGCACTACCGTTTCCGGTATGTCTATTACGTGTTCCCTAGATGGGTTCACATCATTTTGAGTCTCCTCCATGTTGTCATCAATATTGATCCTCACTTCATCATTCACATTCTCATCATTGGCTTGAATCTTATCATCTTCTTGCAACACAACACCATCACTCACAATCTTCTTTGGATTAGAGGTACTTGCATCTCTACCTCTACCGCTTCTTGTGGTCACCGCCAAAGCATGGCCTGTATTGTTCCCACCCTTCGGGGTTTACTACCGTATCATTTGGTAGTGCCCCCTAAGGGCGAGTATTCAATGCTTGAGAAATTTGACACATTTGTACTTCCAAGTTGTGAATAGCGGTAGTATGGGAGTCTATTTGGGCATCGGAGTCAGCATTCATTTCCATCATTTGTTTGAACATACTCTATATTCGCCACATCTCATTGTTTGAAGAACTTTGCCCTTGAGATGAATATGGAGGCGGATTGTTGGTTTGTTGATACATCGANCCTTCTTGACGACCTCTTGCATAGCCTCATTCAACCTCCTTTGATGTTCCACGGAGGGTTTGGCATCATCCTCTAGTATAATTTTGTGCATGCAAAAGGCGGGGCTTATACCCCGAATGTCAGCCAAAGTGCATCCAATTGCCTTTTTCCTTCTTTGAAGCACCACATGGTGGAGTCAACCTGCACGTTAGTTAGGCAAGCAGAAAGAATAACAGGTAATGTGGAAGAAGGGCCTAAGAATTCATACCTGAGGTGTGAAGGTAAAGGCTTTAACTCCAATGTTGGTGGCTCCTCTATTGAAGGATTTGTTGGTGGAGTCTTCCGGTTTTCCAAGTCCAAGGAAAGTTTACGGGGCCCATATGAGTAGGATCTCATTCCTTGCAACGCATTTGCGCATTCAACCAAGCCTTCCTTTTTATTATCCTCATAGTTTAACAACACAGATTCCAAAGGGTCTTCCACATTGATCATGGCACTCGTGTCATCAACTATCACCTCCGTCACAAGATCCACAAAAGAGCAAACTTCATTTCTATTTGGTTGCCTCATTGATTTGCACACGTGGAATACAACTTTTTCACCGCCCACTCGGAAGGTGATCTCCCATGCTTTCACATCAACTAATGCCTTCCCTGTTGCTAGGAAAGGTCTCCCCCAATATTATAGGCACCTTATAGTCGACTTCGCAGTCTAGAATCACAAAATCAGCAGGCAAAATAAACCTGTTGACCCGGACTAGAACATCATCAATAATACTAAGCGGCCTTTTCATTGTCCGATCCGCCATTTGTAATATCATGGAAGTAGCTCTTGGTTGACCAATACCTAGTGTATTGAACATGTAATATGTCATCAAATTAATACTTGCTCCTAAATCACACAAGGCTTTAGCAAAATCGGCGCTGCCAATGGTGCATGGAAAGGCACCGGGATCTTCAAGCTTTGGAGTCATCGAGTGCACAATGGCACTCACTTGATGAGTCATTTTGATGGTCTCACAATTCATAGATCTCTTCTTAGTTACCAAGTCCTTCATGAACTTGGCATATCCCGACATTTGTTCGATAGCTTCCACCAAGGGCACATTGATTGACAAACTTTTCATCATCTCAATAAACTTCTTGAATTGGTTTTCATTATTTTGCTTTGCAAGCCTTTAAGGATACGGTGGAGGAGGCCTTGGAAAAGGGGCCTTGGCTTTAGGCACTACCGTTTCCGGTATGTCTATTACGTGTTCCCTAGATGGGTTCACATCATTTTGAGTCTCCTCCATGTTGTCATCAATATTGATCCTCACTTCATCATTCACATTCTCATCATTGGCTTGAATCTTATCATCTTCTTGCAACACAACACCATCACTCACAATCTTCTTTGGATTAGAGGTACTTGCATCTCTACCTCTACCGCTTCTTGTGGTCACCGCCAAAGCATGGCCTGTATTGTTCCCACCCTTCGGGGTTTACTACCGTATCATTTGGTAGTGCCCCCTAAGGGCGAGTATTCAATGCTTGAGAAATTTGACACATTTGTACTTCCAAGTTGTGAATAGCGGTAGTATGGGAGTCTATTTGGGCATCGGAGTCAGCATTCATTTCCATCATTTGTTTGAACATACTCTATATTCGCCACATCTCATTGTTTGAAGAACTTTGCCCTTGAGATGAATATGGAGGCGGATTGTTGGTTTGTTGATACATCGAGGGCCTTTGAAAGCCCGACCGCTGGTTGCCTTGATTATTATCATTCTAACCCTCTTGGTTTCCATTTCCGCCCCAATTGTTATTGTTGTTACCCCAATTCTGATTGTTGTTCCCCCAATTGTTCGAGTTGTTGTTATTGCCATTGTTCCAATTCCCTTGGCCTTGGTTGCCCCAATTTTGATTGTTCCCTTGTGATCTCCATTGTTGATTTGGAGCATTGCTCCGTTGACGTTGGTAGTTATTGGCATATAACACTTCCTCACTTTGATCATCATAAGAATCGTATTGATTATAACCACTACCACTTTGCTCATATTGATCTTGATTGTTTTGCACTTGTTGACCATGTTGTCTCCTCTTGTTGACCATGACATTTACCCCTTCCATGGCATTTACTTGCTTTGTCCCTTGAACTTGCTGAAGATGGGCCTTTGCTAACTGATTCATAGTAGTTGTCAACTCGGCTATGTCTTGCCCGTGATCATGAAGTTCCTTGTGAAGATGGATGACATTAGGGTCACCCTGAGGAATATCTTCCCGACTCTGCCAAGCTGAGGATGTGTCAGCCATCTCATCAAGTATGTCACAAGCATCGGCATAAGGCATTTTCATAAAATTTCCCCCAGCTAGTTGATTCACCACACACTGGTTGGTCGTGTTGATACCCATATAGAATGTCTGTTGAATCATTGCTTCGGTCATATCATTGTTTGGGAATTCCTTGACCATTGTCCGGTATCGCTCCCAGATTTCATGTAGGGGTTCATTAGGTTCTTGTTTAAAGGCTAAGATCTCATCCCTCAATGCTGCCATATGACCCGGTGAGAAAAACATGGCTATAAACTTTTCTGCCAACTCATCCCACGTGTGTATGGAGGGTTGGGTAGCCTCTCGAGCCAGTCCAAAGCTTTCCCTCTAAGTGAAAATGGGAAAAGTCTCAATCTCAGAGCGTCCTCCGACACGTTCGGTTGTTTGCTCCCCCAGCATGTGTCTACAAAACCCTTTAGATGCTTATATGCGTTCTGATGAGGAGCTCCAGAAAAGAAGCCTCTTTGCTCCAATAGGGTCAGCATGACATTTGTAGTTTGAAAATTTCCCGCCCGAATTCGGGGCGGGACAATTGCACTTGCGTAACCTTCATTGGGTAGCACGTGGTGAGCTGCCCGTGGAGGAGGTGGGGGAGGGTTTGGAATGTTTCCATTAGCTTGGNATCCCTCAATGCTGCCATATGACCCGGTGAGAAAAACATGGCTATAAACTTTTTTGCCAACTCATCCCACGTGTGTATGGAGGGTTGGGTAGCCTCTCGAGCCAGTCCAAAGTTTTCCCTCTAAGTGAAAATGGGAAAAGTCTCAATCTCAGAGCGTCCTCCGACACGTTCGGTTGTTTGCTCACCCAGCATGTGTCTACAAAACCCTTTAGATGCTTATATGCGTTCTGATGAGGAGCTCCAGAAAAGAAGCCTATTTGCCCCAATAGGGTCAGCATGACATTTGTAGTTTGAAAATTGCCCGCCCGAATCCGGGGCGGGACAATTGCACTTGCGTAATCTTCATTGGGTNTGCTCCCCCAGCATGTGTCTACAAAACCCTTTAGATGCTTATATGCGTTCTGATGAGGAGCTCCAGAAAAGAAGCCTCTTTGCTCCAATAGGGTCAGCATGACATTTGTAGTTTGAAAATTTCCCGCCCGAATTCGGGGCGGGACAATTGCACTTGCGTAACCTTCATTGGGTAGCACGTGGTGAGCTGCCCGTGGAGGAGGTGGGGGAGGGTTTGGAATGTTTCCATTAGCTTGGCGGCCTCTTCTTTGGACTTGAGGTTCTAGATTAATCTCATCCTCACCATTGTCATCTACCTCCTCCCCCGGAAGAACATGTCTGAGAGCATCATTATGAGCCATTTGGTACCTAAAGCGATTGATACACAAAAGTTAGAAAAACAGAAGGAAAGAAAAACAAGACGCACAAATAGTTAGATAGATAGACAACACCGTCTAACTCCCCGGCAAAGGCGCCAAAAGGTGATCGAAGCCAAACCTACACCACTATAGAGTAGCGAGGATGGTCGATGCAGTTTTACCCAACGAGGTCGGGATCGATTTCCACAGGGAGTTAATGTGGTTTGGAGTTGGGTATCTAACTAATCTAGATGTGCATTTTGTTCCTAATTGCACTTCCAAACATTGTTGCGATTGATTCTATTCTAATTCTATACTATTGTATGCTAAGTGTAAGCTAAGTACAATATTTTTGGTGAACGTTTTCAAGTGTTAAAAGGCACTAGGGAAGTGACTTCCGCCTAGGTAAGTATCCAATGGGTATCAAGAATCTAGGACAAGCTTGTTATGATTGGGGTCATGATATAACCATCACACATAAGTGCTCACGCTATACCTCTCGGTAGTTTGAGTGACTTTGCCCGATTTGGCTTTCTCAAGCCCAAATGGGTGTTCATACAATACAAGTGAAATTGGCTCAAGTCGGGTATTACTATCTCTAGGTTTAACCCTTTAATTGGGGCTATAAATCTCTTGAGTTCACCCCAATTCCTTGTTAGCCTAATTTTTCTAGACTTAATCCATCTTTCTCAAGAAGAGCCTAAGTCATAAAGGCATGAGTCAGTATTTGCAACCACTAATTCTACAATTTTAGCATGAATTAGGCTAAATATCACCAACCCATAAACAATTAAGCCCTAAAATTCAAGAACCATTAAATACTCACACTAGGGTTGGGTCACAACCCTAGCTATGGGGTCTAGCTACTCATAATAACAGCAGAAATCAAAGATAAAAATGAAATATAAGCCAGAATATTAAAGTATAAGATGAAAATCTAAAGTTTAAAGGTAAATCTACTCTAAAATTTTCCAAAAAGGGAAAAACCAGTCGTTCACGTTCTCTCCTAAACAAAAACTTTTCCTAAAATTAATAAAAGGATCTATTTATACTAGGCTGAAATTTTCGGACAAAAATGCCCCTGCAGAGGAGTCGAGGACGCGTAATTCTGACCGCGTACTCGCTTCAGCTTTCGCGACCACATAATAATGAGCGTGGTCCGCATTTCTTCAATAGTGGGCTTGGATTGGGATTAGTTTCGCGGATCGCGTAATTTCAACCGCGTCTGCGTGTGCTTCCATCGCGGCCGTGTAATTTGGTCGCGAACCGCGTTCTTCAGTTAAGCCCGACTTGCAGGGTCTTTGTACCTCAAGATGCGCTCTCAGCGGAATTCCCTTCGTGGCCGCGCCAAAGATTCTGTGGTCGCGCCTTTTCAACGCAGTCAGCGGTGATTTTAGTACTCAAAGCAGCTTCTCTGAATCTACTTTCGCGGATCGCGTAATAGTGGCTGCCTCAGCGGTGATCCTTACGCGGCCGCGCTTTTCTGCCGCTCTCAGCGCTCCAGTCTCAGCCTTGGATTCATGCAGGTTTGACTCCTTTATGAGTTGATTATGGCTTCTTTGCCTCATTTTGACCAAACCCTGCATGCAAGCACATTAAGTTAGTTTTCGGGAATACCTTTACGTATTTTTGACCCAAAACCTAAGCAAAAGAGAGCACATAATAGGCTAAAAACCCTAGTTATCAGTGATTCGCTTATACTTATGATCCAGACTCCTCTCTCGATTAAATCTAAATTTTTCAAATAAACTAATGTGAAGTGCAGTGAAACTTGCAAGAATCTATTGGTAGGATTGCTCTAAGAGAAACTTCTCGCGAATATTTCTCAATCTTAATTTAAACGGTAACTCAAAAAGCTCTCCTAATTACTTTAAAGAATCACCAAAATAAACTAAGGCATACGCTGCAATGATATTCAATAAGATGTTTCTCTTTCGATTAAACACTATAAAGAATAAAATCACAACTATATTAAAGATCCTCCAATAAATTCAAGCAATTAAACAGTAATCAAATCCAAAAACAATAACCAAGTCACCAAATCATGTCAAACCCTAAGGTAAACTACTTTATAACTATGGAGAAAGTCACCACAAATATAATTAAAGAGTGAGAAAGTATCAATCTAACATTACAATCCAAACTCCAGTATTGAATTGATGAAAAGATGATGAAATCCTATGTCATGTAGCCTCCAATTCTCTCCCAAAGCTTCCAAGGTCAAAATTCCTCTAAAACTTATATTTTTGGTGTATTTATACCATGTAGGAATGGGCCCGGATGAAACTACCCTTTCCAAGCCGAAGTAGAAGAAACACTCTGTAAAATTTGCATATGCGTGGCGCATGGTGTCGTGCCCCATGCGGTGCGCCTGTGGAGAAGTTCAGAGAGTTAATTTTTACACTCTGCATGAATTATGCACTAGCGCCCCACGCCCCCACGGCGCATGGCATGGCGCGGTAGTGCATTTTTTCTAGAGTAATATTTTCCCCACTTTTTGACTTCCAGACTTGCTCCTCGACCCCCGAACGTGATCTCGGCTTAATTTCTTGGGCTTCTACTCATACTTCAAAGCTCCAAATCATTCATTTTAGCTCCAAACTTATTTCTCCACTCGAAATCACATGATGCACAGCATGACACACATAATAAATACAAAGTATTAGCAATTAGGCTCAAATACAATCAATTTATAGTAACTAGAGTGCAAAATGTAGCTAAAATAGGAGTTCCTAACCTACCATCAACACCCCACACTTAAGCCATTGCTCGTCCCCGAGCAATCAAACTACACTTCATATATAGATGACCTTTTCATCAAAAAACTTCCCTAACCCATCATGCCAAGAATATTTAAAACAGACTAAGCACCCTATCGTAATATATTAGCCTCAAGACTCGACTCACAAGTGCCACACATTTTTAAAAAACCCGCTCACTTACTCTAACACATAGGCCAAAGACATTACCTTTTCTTTGCAAATCATGTGCCCTTACCCAAAGATAGAGAGTAATTCCACACATCATAAAATTCGGGAACAAATAGGAACTCAAGATTGAAATAATTAACTCACTCTCAGAAATAGAATTCATGCGCCACAGAAAACATCTCATAAGCTTGCCCGTAGTGTAGTACTCTACTAATTTGAGCTCATTTAGTTAAGGATCAAGTAGGACTTCAATTGGTTGTAATGTAGGATGCGGGACGGGTAGGAGACATTTGGATATAGTGACTACACCTCCCTAAGCACTTTAAAACATATACATTAATACTTCAAACCACACACTTATATTGAACCAAACCCCAACCTTCACAATATAACAACATCAAGCTCCTAATTTCTTTAAGCACAAACAAGATAAGAACTACAACTAGCACGAAATCCTTTTTTTCTTTTCTAAGTTCTGATTTTTTTCTTTTCAAGTAAACTCACGTTTTTTTCTACCAGTTCCCTACAAGCGTCTCTCACAATTTGTTTTTCAAACAATGCACCTTTCTCCTTTTTCAATAGTTCTACTCAAAAACTCGACCATACCTCACTTAGCTTTTACATGCTCATAACAAAATCAAGTGCTTAAAAGAGGTAGAAGGTTGAAACAAATAGTCAATTCAAATAAGGATCAACATTGCAGTGTGGTTGCCAAAGAAGTAGGATTACAGGCTCAAAGGGGCTAACTAGGATACACATTAATTAGGTAGGTAAAAACATATAACTGGCTTAATAAAGAAATACCTATATCACTTCTTAGACTGAAAAAGACTACCATTTCGCTTTGCAAACATACAGGGCAAGTTCTAGACATCAACTGACATGCACAGAATATCAACCAAATCTTCACTCACACATTGGCACATAACTCACTTAGGATCGGATCTATCCCGACTCTCTAGTCAAAACAGTTAAGCAAAATCAAGATCAAACATTTTACGGCACTTATACCTGAGTCAAGAATTGAGCCTAGGCGTCACAACTAAGGCACTCACTACTTTCAAGGCACAATAAAGTCAAGAAAAGTCATCTCTATTTAATACCATAGTACAAGACTTCACTATTCCTAATAAAAGAAAAACTAACTACACCTCATTCAAACAAAACCCTTGAAAAAAAACTGCAGCACAAAGAAAAATCAAGGGAAAATTGTTATACTGCCTAGGTAAAACAAAATATATTTTTTTTCGACTTTGATTCCTCAAGAAGACAGCCGAGAAAATCCATCAACGAGAAAAGTTAAATTTTTTTTCAAACAAAACAGAAGAAAACAAACATACATGTACATATTTACATACCCCACCCCACACTTTAAATTGTGGCATGTCCCCATGACACATAAATAAAAAGCAAGAGGTAAAGAAAATTCCCTTGATTTATCTAGTCGGAGTCTGAATCGAAGTCAGGATCTCCTTTGCATGCCCAACCCAGTGCACACATCCATGTTGAGAGCTTCTTTTCAGCCTTATTTGAGTACACCCCACACTTATCAGTTTTACTCTCTCCAGTTTGATCCTTTAGGACCCACATAGCTCCTTCCGTCTTGAAGGCCACACTTTTTCCCCCCACTCTGATCATGAGCTGCCTTGCTTGAATGTACAGAATCGCCCTGCCAGTAGCCAAGAAGGGTCTCCCTAGAATCAGAGGGAATTCCCTATTCTCTTCCATGTTCACCACGATAAAGTCCACAGGGAACACAAATTTGTCCACCCGAACTAACACATCTTTCACTATTCCTTCAGGTATAATTGTGGTCTGATCCACCAGCTGCAAGGACACATGTATAGATATGATTTCTCCAGTTTCTCCCTCTAATTTCCTAAAAATAGACAAAGGCATAAGATTAATAGAAGCACTCGAATCACACAAAGATTTTTCAAACTTAATACTTCCTAAAGAGCAAGGTATAGTAAAACTTCTTAGATCTCCACACTTTTGCACTGCAATTCTCGGTGAGCCTGACAACCAATGTCTCCTCTACTTTTCGCTTGTTAGACAATATATCCTTTAAGAACTTGGCATATGCTGACATCTGTGAAAGCACCTCTATGAAAGGTACATTAACATGCACTTGCTTGTGCACTTCTAGAAAATGCCCAAATTATTTGTCCAGTTTCTTTCTTCTTTGCTTCTGAGGGAAAGGTAGAGCAGGCATGTATTTACTCTCGTCGATCTCATCATTACTTCTTTTTTTGTCTTTCTTCTTCCTTGTTGAAACTTCAGATTTGTTCTTCTTCTTCTTCTTCTTCTTCTTCTTCTTCTTCTTCTTCTTCTTCTTCTTCTTCAGATCATCCTCTTGCTCTTCCCTCACTTCATTCTTAACTTGATTTCCTGTTAACTCATTCTTCTCTGCTACCAAAATATCTTGCAATACTTTGCCATTCCTCAAAGACACTGCATTTATAGTTCCTTTGGATTCCTTTCGGTATCCACATGGAGGGTTCCTAGAGACCTCTCAGATAACAGACTAGCAATCTTCCCCACTTGCCTCTCTACGTTTCGAATAGCTATACTATGAGTTTCCAATCTCTCATACGTCTTAATAATGAAAGCCCTCATTAGATCTTCCATGCTAGACTAATTAGAATATGGAGGTTGGTATTGTTTTCTCTGCTGATTCTAAAATCTTGGAGCTCCTTGTCCCTAGGGTCTCGAATTATTCTGTTGCCATGAGTTCAGACTATCGTTTGGTGAACTCCAAGAAAAACCTGGATGCCTCTGTCCCATATAGTTAAAATTATAACCACTCTGGTATTTGCCTCTGCCAAAGCTTCCCAAAGAATTTACCACTTCATCTGCAACTGAGGCCTGACACTCATGCGTTGGATGACCAATTCCACAGAAGTCACAAACTGATGATGATTGACTCTGGACCTTGGCGAAGGTCAACTTTCTTATCTATTTATCCATGGTCTCTAGTTGGTCTTGCACTGATGTATTAGAATCCACTTGATGAACCCCACCTGATTTTCTTCTATCATTACTCTCAGCAAGCCATTGGTTAGTATCTTCAGAGAGCTCATCAAGAATTTCAACAATCTCCTCAGGAGTCTTCTTTATTAAAGGACCTCCAACTGCAGTGATTAGAGTTCATCGTGAGGAAAGTGTCTGTCCA
>AWOL01S0104757.1:36936-57438 GCA_000715115.1 Nicotiana otophora | reverse complement strand
GGTAACATGATTAGTTTGCTTACGATGCATTTTTACGTACGAAAATATAGGGTGTAACAAACCTAACACTTACTGAATTAATAGAAGAGTTCAACCATCAACTGATAAATAGGAAATAAAAACCTTTATACACAACTTCAATCCCAAAATCGGTAGTACAAGTCATAAGCTCTACCGAGTTTGCTAGAAAATTCCTAAATACAAAAGTTCAGAATAGAATTAAACAGTACAAGTAAAATATCAGAGATTACTCTGAGGCTTGCGAACGCGATGACAGGTTTACCTTGAGTCTCCACAGCAATACTTGACCAGTCAGCACAACAACCGAGGCACCTGGATATGCACAAAAATATGCAGAAGCGTAGTATGCATACACCACAGTGGTACCTATTAAGTATCAAGACTAACCTTGTTGGAGTAGTGATGAGGGACAGTCAAGACACCTAGCAGACTAAACAACTTGAACAAGTGTGAAGGTGAACTAACAGAAAAACAATATTAATATAAAGCTAAGCAAGATAAGGAATACAAAACAATACTTGCAATGATACACTAGTAATATAAATGTTTAACAGGAAGTAGTCGGGTAATAATGGCGTAGAGTAAGCTGATCATAGTCTAAGTGCAGTGAAACCAAATAAAGGTAAACTAGCAACAACTCAATAAGAACAACTGCTTTCACGCCAAATCTATTCAAGCATTTCCACAAGGTACCGAACCTCATAATCACAGCTCACGTTTCCCAATTCATGAACCCTAATCACTTGGCATCTTGTGCCCACATTACAACTCATAACCGCACGGACGACTCACGTGCCAATAGAACATTCCTCACACATAAGGCAAGTAGACAAAAGTACATATAATGGTCAATGACATCAGGATTCATCTTCTAAAATCGATATGGGTTATGTAACTACGTGTATGCTTGTGCAAGTGTTCTACCACAATCAAAGTCAACAAATAATAGTAGAGACAATGAATGGCACATAAGAAACGATCACCACGAAATGTACAGTGTAATAATGGTAGCAATGAAGTTTGAAACAATGATTAGCACAACAAGGTTAGCTACATAGAACTAAGCAAATAGTACAACATGGAGGGAGATAATTAATAGTATGCTAAGGAGACAACAATCAAAGACAAGAACAAAAGACAGGGGAAATAACAACAAGAGCCCTACCGATGTACCGCCTCGTAGTCTCAAATCATACAATGAATCACAAACTTTCCTTATATCACCGCGGGAGCCTATATATTCAGTTTTTGAAAATTCTTTTTCCCAAAATAGCATCCCAGGTTTTACCCCACCTTATCACACCGCATGGCTTCTAGTAGTTCCCCTACTAGCCACGCGTTTCAAGCCCACCTTATCTCACTGCATGCATTTTAACACCCATATCTTATACCACCACATGCGTGTCAATAATAATAACAGTACGACAGAAACCTCGTGCAAAACACAATAACAACAGCACGGCAGGAACCTCATGCAAACGCAATAACAACAGCACGGCAAAAACCTCGTGCAAACAGCATAACAATTATCTCAACAATAACATGTATGGCAAAACATAATAACTCAAATAAATGACTGTCACAATATGTGCCCACATGCCACAATATTTCCTCAAAAACACTTGCAATATCACAACCACGCATAGCCCTCGGCTCAACAACACTGAATACAACAACAACAACAACAATGACAATAATACAAGAATACGGCAAGTAAATCAACTCAGGAACTTCAAAATATAAAGAGACAGAAGAACGAGCTCATAAAGAAAGACACAACATGGAATAATGGTCTCGACAAGAATAGCTCAACAAGCAAGCGATAATGCGTAGTAATGATTCCACAAAAGTAAAATTCAACGATAAGAGGGATAACATGAATCACTGATTCCAAATAAGGATAAGTCAACAATGATAAGGGATAACAAAACATCATTTAGGGTGGAGCAATTATGGAAGAGATACAACAAATTCAATTAAGGATAAGCAAATTATGGAAAATATAATAATAACTCATACTAATGATAGGCAATTACGGAAAAGATAATAATAACTTCAATCAAGGATAAACAATTACGGAAAGGATAACATAGCAATAAAAGAGGAAAAAACTTTAGTTAAGGCACATAAGAGTTTAATCGGCAATAAGAGTAAAATATGAAGCAATTAATTCCAAATAAGACACATAAGGGTGAATTTAGTAAATGGGGAATTTAACATGACAAAACAACTTCATATTTAATGGACATAAGAACCTAAGAGCCCTAAACAGTCAAATTTTCACAAATAAGCCCGAGAACGTACTCGTCACCTTGCGTACACGGCCTTCACATGACACAATTTGCACCAAAGACTCGAATCCTAAGGGGTAGTTCCCCCACACAAAGTTAGGCAAGATACTTACCTCAAGGAAGCTAGATTGTTACTCTAAAATGACCTTCTCGAGTGAAACAACCTCCGGACGGCTCAAATCTATCCAAAATAACTTCAAATCATAAATAAAACTCATAGGAAAAAATTCCGGATAATAAAGCTTCAATCTTTAATAAGAACTAAAAACTCAACCCCCGGGCCCGCACCTCGGAACCCGATAAAATTCACAAAACCCGAACACCCATTCCGATATGAGCAACCTACCAAAATTATCAATTTTCGATATCAATTCGTCCTTCAAATCATCATAATATATTATGAAAGATTTTTACAAAATTTTACATTTTTCTCAACTCCAATCACTAATTTAACGACAAAAATAAAGATGGAATCATGAAATATAATAAATTCTGGGGTGAAGAACACTTACCCCAATGATTTTCTTGAAAACCCCACAAAATATTGCTCAAATCCGAGGTATACCACTCAAGATATGATACAAATGGCCAAACCCTCGATTTTGGAAAATATATTATGTTGCCTAGGTATTTGCACATCGCGATCGTAAAGAAGAAATAACTACTGCCCAAAAGTATACTACGCGATCACGAATGAACTCATGCGATCATGGACGAGAAAGAAATTACCAGCTGCCAAGGCTACACTTAGCGGTCGCGAGAGAATGGGTACGATCGCGCTGAAGGAACATCACTGACCCTAGAAAAGAGCATTACGCGAGCGCGGAAGGGCCAATGCGAACGCGTAGGCATAAATTATTCAAATCTACGCAATCGCGGGTTCCTTTACGCAAAAGCAAAGAACAATACTATCTGCCTCCAAATTACACTACGCGAACGCGAAGGCATTGACACGAACGCGAAGAAGAAAACCAGATGACAGAATTAGCAACTCTAAAGCATGCCCGTAGCCCATCGGAAATACACCCGAGGCCCCCGGGACCCCGTCGAAACATGCTAACACGTTCCATAACATAACACGGACCCGTTCGAGGTCTCAAATCATATCAAACAACGTCGAAACTCCGAATCGCACCACGAATCGAACTTATGAATTTCCAAATCTTCTAACTTCCAACACGCGCGCTGAAACATATCAAATCAACCCAAAATGATATCAAATTTTCTATGCAAGTTCCAAATGATATAATAGAGCTAATTCAACTCTCAGAATCTCATTACGACCCTGATATCAACAAATTCAACTCTTGGTCAAACCTCTCAACCTTCCGAAACTTCAACTTTCCAATTTTCACTGAAATGCTTCAAATTACCCTACGAACCTCCAAATCCAAATCCGGACGCACGCCTAAGTCCAAAATCACCATACAAAGCAATTGGAATCATCAAAACGCCATTTCGGAGTCGTCTGCACAAAAGTAAAATTCCGATCAACTCGTACCGCTTAAGCTTCTAAAAGAAGAATCTTTCTTCCAAATTGATCCCGAATCATCCGAAAACTGAACTCGGCCATACACGCAAGTTATAACACATAATGCGAAGCTGATCACTACCTTACACCGCCGAATAGGACGTTAATTCTCAAAACTACCGGTCGGGTCGTTATATTAACGGCGTATATGCACTCGCCACTTTGCATATAATCTATTTTCTCAAATAATCCACATAACACATAATCCAAAAATTCCTAATTTCCTCAAGTCAAGGTTAGATCCAACACTTACCCCCCGCTACTTCGTGTTCGCGACCAAGTCCCCGCATTTGCATAGAAGATATTTCCTCCCCAGTCCCACTTCCCCTTTGCGATTGTGAGAGTAGCGTCGCGATCGCATAGCACAAAATACCAGATACCAGATACATCAAACCAGGAGATCCTCTAATTCCAAAGATGACCCGTAGCCTATCCGAAACATACCCGAGCCCCTCGGGCTCCAAACGAAATATGCATACAAGTGTAACAACATCATACGAACTTGCTCACGCGATCGAAACACCAAAATAACACCTAAAACTACGAATTAGACATCAAAATGTATGAAATTTTCAATGAAACTTAAGAACTTTCAAATTTACAACCGAGCATCTGAATCATGTCAAATCAACTCCGTTTTGAACCAAATTGTGCAGACAAATCATAAATAGTAAAATGGACCATTTCTACGTGTATTGTTTGTTTGTATATGTATTTCGCAGGGTTGGTGCAAATAGCAGAATGCGCTGACAAACCATTAGATCTGGAATTTAGCTTAGGCCCCCCAGGAACGCCGCTAGAAAGGGGGGAAGCGTCTCTTCCTAGTCTAAATGAACTTCTCAACATACTATATGAACAACGGATTCTAATTCAAGACTCTAATTTTATCAACGTTGAACTTGAGCAGAACGAAATGGCTTCTCTAATAACTCGACTTCCTAAGGAAGAACTTTATGAAACTATACCAAGTCCCGAAACCTAAATTCGAAACCCAGTAGAAACAAAGTCGACCGACAGTCAAACTTTAAAATTGTTTAAACCTTCAAATTACTAGTTTTCAATAAATCAGGTTAAATTAAGGTAGTGACTTCCGAATTCAATTGTGGTCATACGCCCAAGTCCCAAATCACGATACGGATCCATCGGTACCGTCAAAACAATGATCTGGATCCGTTTACATGAAATTTTGACAGTAGTCAACTCAAATCATTTTAAGACAAAAAATCAGATTTTTTTCAATGTTTCATATAAATATGTTCTGGAAAAATACACGGATTATGCACGCAGATCGAGAATTGTTAAATGGAGTTAATTAAGGCCTCAAAACATGGAAATAAAGCTAAAACTCAAAATGACCTATCGGGTCATCACATTCTCCACCTCTAGAACAAACGTTCGTCCTCAAAGAGACATAAAAAGGTTCCTGGGATGGTGAAACGATATGGGTATCTACTCCGCATGTCGGACTCGGACTCCCACATGGCTGCCTCGATCAGCTGACCTCTCCGTCGTACTCTAACTAAAGGATAAATCTTAGACTTCAACTTTCGGACCTGTCGGGCTAGAATGACCATCGACACCTCCTCATAGTCAAATCCTTGTCCAATTGGACTGAGCTAAAATCTAACATATGGGACGGATCACCATGATACTTCCGGAGCATAGACACATGGAACATCGGATGGACTGCTGATAAACTAGGTGGCAATGCAATCTTGTAGGCCACCTCACCAACCCTCTCAAGAATCTCAAAGGGTCCAATATACCTAGGGCTCAACTTGCCCTTCTTTCCGAACCTCATCACACCCTTCATGGGTGAAACCCGAAGCAAAACCCTCTTTTCAACCATGAATACAACATCACGAACCCTCCGATCGGCATAACTCTTCTGCCTAGATTGAGCTATGTGAAGTCTATCCTAAATCATCTTGACCTCTTCCCAAGCATCCTGAACCAATCGGTACCCAACAACCGAGCCTCACCCATCTCAAACAAACCAACTGACGAACGACACCGCCTCCCATATAATGCCTCATAGGGAGCCATTTGAATACTTGATTGGTAGTTGTTGTTATGGGAAAACACCGTAAACGAAAAGAACTTATCCTACGAACCTCTGAAATCCATAACGCAGGCGCGAAGCATATCCTCCAATATCTGTATGGTGGGCTCGGATTGACCGTCCGTCTGGGGCTAAAATACTATACTTAACCCAACTCGTGTGCCTAACTCACATTGTACGGGCCTCCAGAAGTGCGATGTGAACTGCGTGCCCCGATCAAAAATAATAGACACTGACACACCATGAAGACGAATGATCTCGCGGATATAGATCTCAGCCAACAGCTCTAAAAAATAGGTAACTGCTACTAGAATAAAATGTGCCGACTTGGTCAACTTATCCACTATGAACCATACTGCGTCAAACTTCTTCTAAGTTCGTGGAAGCCCAATAATGCAATGCATGGTAATATGATCCCACTTCCACTCGGGAATCTCAAGTCTCTGAAGCAAACCGATGGGCCTCTGATGCTCGTATTTTACCTGCTGGCAATTCAAACACCGAGCCACATATTTAACTATATTCATATTCATTCTTCTCCACCAATAATGCTTCCTCAATTCCTGAAACATCTTGGTAGCACCCGGATGAATGGAATAACGTGAACTGTGGGCCTCCTCAAGAATCAGCTCACGAAGCCCATCCAGATTGGACACACAAATCCGACCTTGCATCCACAACACCCTATCATCTCCAATAGTAACATGCTTGGCACCACCGTGTCGCACCGTGTCCTTAAGGAGAAACAAATGGGGGTCGTCATACTAACGCTCTTTGATGCGCTCATACAAAGAAGACCGAGAGACCGTGCAAGCTAGAACACGATAGGGCTCCGAAACATCTAACCTCACGAACTGATTGGCCAAGTCCTGAACATCTCATGCTAGCAGCCTCTATCCAATTGGAATACACACAAGGCTACCTATACTCACGACTTTTCTACTCAAGGCATCAGCCACCACATTGGCCTTCCCGGGATGATACAAAATGGTGATATCATAGTCTTTCAATAGATCCAACCACCTCCGCTACCTCAAGTTAAGATCCTTTTGCTTGAACAGATACTATAGACTCCGATGATCCGTGAATACTTCACATGACATGCCGTAGAGGTAATGCCTCCAAATCTTCAGTGCATGAACAATGGCTGCCAACTCTAAGTCATGAACAAGGTAATTCTTCTCATGAACCTTCAATTGTCGCGACGCGTATGCAATCACCCTACCATCTTGCATCAATACCGTACCGAACCCAATACGCGATGCATCACAATACACCATGTAGGATCCCAAAACTGTAGTCAAAGCAGTCTTGAGCTTCTAAAAGCTCAACTCACACTCATCAGACCACCTGAATGGAGCACCCTTCTGGATCAATCTAGTCAATGAGGCTACTATGGATGCAAATCCCTCCACGAACCGACAATAATAACCCGCCAAACCCAAGAAAATCCGAATCTCCATTGCTGAAGTAGGTCTAGGCCAGTTCTGAACCTCCTCAATCTAGTTAGGATCCACTTTAATGCCCTCAACCGATACAACATGTCCCAAAAGGGAGACCAAGTCCAACCAAAACTCACACTTTGAAAACTTAGCATATAACTGACTATTTCTCAAAGTCTGAAGTACAATCTAAAGATGTTGCTCATGCTCCCCTCGACTGCGGAAGTAGATCAAGATATCATCAATGAATACGATCACAAAAGAATCCAAATAGGCTTAAATACCCCATTCCTCAAATCTATAAATATTGTTGGGGCATTTGTCAAGCCAATTGACATCACTAGAAACTCATAATTCCCATACCGAGTCCGAAAGGTTGTCTTAGGGACAGCCGATGCCCTAATCTTCGAAAGTACTTTGACACCCTGAAGCTGATCAAATAAGTCATCAATCCTTGGCAATGGATACTTGTTATTGATAGTGACTTTGTTCAACTGCCTATAGTCTACGCACATTCTCATTGAACCATCCTTCTTCTTCACGAACAACACGGGTGCACCCCAAGTGAGACACTAGGACTAATGAATCCCTTTTTAAGTAAATCTTGCAGTTGCTCCTTCAGTTCCTTCAACTCAGGCGGGGCCATATGGTATAGTCGAATAGAAATGGGCTGAGTGCCCAGAGCCAAGTCAATACAGAAGTCGATGACTCTGTCAGGTGGCATCCCCAGCATATCTATAGGAAATACCTCAGGAAACCCACGCACAACTGGTACTGAATCCATGGAAGGAACCTCTACACTATAATAACGAATATAGGACAATTATGCTAGACATACCTTCTCGACCATACACCGAGCCTTCACATAAGAAATAACCCTACTAGTAGAATAACCAGGAGTCCCCCTCCACTCTAATTGGGGCAACCCGGCATGGCTAAGGTCATCGTCTTGGCATATTTGTCCAATATAGCATGATAAGGTGACAGGCAATCCATGCCCAAAATAACATCAAAGTCCACAAAGTCAAGAAGTAGGAGATTTACACTAGTCTCAAGGCTACAAATAGAAACCACACACGAGTGATAAACACGATCTGCAACAATAGAATCTCTCATAGGCGTGGACACATACACAGGAGCACTCAAAGAATCATGAGGTACAACCATATATGAAGCAAAATAGGATGTCCCGTAGGAATAAGTAGATCCCAGATCAAATAGAACTAAAGCATCTCTATGGCAAACTGGTACAATACATGTGATAATGGCGGCAGATGACTCTCGGACGACCCCTAGCTGGCTGGCCTCTACCTCTAACGGCCTTACCTCCACCTCTAGAAGCCTGACCCCCGCTCTAGCTGGCTGAGCGGGCAGTGAAGTAACTGGTGCCGGAGCCATGGTGCGAGAATTCTGTTGTGGCATATTGCTCAATAATCTAGGGCAGTACCTCCTGATGTGACTTGTACCCCCACACTCAAAACACCCTCCCGGCTGCTGTGGCTGGTGAAGTTGAGACTAACCCGAACGGGCTGGATAACCACTGTGGTAGCTTTGGATTGGAGACACACTAATAGGAGCTAATAGTGCACTGTAGTCTAACTACCTAGGATGAGATACATAAGGACCACGACTACCCGAAGCACCGTGGGATGCTTGAAGTGCTGACTAAAATAGCTCGAGAGGATGGCCTCTACCAAAAGTAATCCTGCCTCCATATAAGGCGCCACTGAAATCTCCAAAATGACAAGGCCTCTTATCTGATACCAGCCCCCTCTCCTAACCATGAACCATCTCAATCTGTATAGCAATCTCTACGGCCCTCTGAAAAGAAATATCATCTCAAGTCTCCTTGGCCGTTTGTAGCTTGATATTGCAAGTGAGCCCATCAATAAATCTCCTCACTCTCCCCCTCTCAGTAGGGAACAAGATAAAGGCATGGCAAGCTATGTCTACAAATCAAGTCTCATACTGGGTTACGGTCATACCACCCTGCTGAAGGCGCTCAAACTACCTACAATACTCATCTCTCAGAGTGAAAGGAATGAACCTCTCTAGAAATAGCTATGAAAATTGATCCCAGGTAATTGAAGGCGACCCAGCTGGCCTGGTCAACACATAATCTCTCCACCGTCTCTTGGTAGAACCGGTCATCTGAAACAGTACAAAGTCGACCCACTTGTCTCAATAATAACCATGTTGCGCAACACTCGTGGCAACGGTCCAAGTAATCCTGTGGGTCATCATAAGGTGCGCCACTAAAATGAACAAGAAAGAGCTCGGTGACCTTATCCAACCTCATCAAGGCCTTAGAAGATATAGCGGGCCTATCCCTGGCCTATGCTATAACAACTGGCTGAATTATCCCAACTAGCAGGTCTCCTGGAGTCTCATATAGGGGATCCATATGCTCCAGAGTGTGAGTAGCAGGGGTCTGTGCTCCTCCCCTGACCTGAGAGACGGCCGGTGCCACCAAAAATGCACCGTTATGGGCCACACTCTCCAAAAGGCGTCCTAAATCACTAGAGTGGCTATGAATCCCTTCGAGGCCTGAGCTGGTCTGACTGGTACAGTCTGAGCTGGTATCTCCTCCTCATGATCAATCTAAGGCTCCACTGCGGGTGTTGCTGCTCGAGCTCTACGCTGAGCTCTGCCTCTGGCTCGACCTCTACCCCTGGTGGTAGCTGCAACATGGGGCTCCAGCTCCCGCCCGGCTGTAGATGTTATACGTGTTCTCACCATCTGCGAGAGAGCAAGAATAGAATGTTTCAATCATCAATGATAAAATAAAATCGCATGATAGAGAAAGAAGGAAGTTAATTTTCCCCCCTAAACTCCATAGCCTCTGGAAGATATATACGGACGTCTCCGTATCGATCCGCCAGACTCTACTAAGCTTGCTCATGACTCATGAGACCTAGTCGACCTAGTGCTCTGATACCAACTTATCACGATCCAAAATTCCCACCCTCGGGACCGTGATGGCACCTAACATTCCACTTACTAGGAAAGCCAACGTTAGATCTAATTATTAACCATTTTGCTTTACATCCAAATCAATTTACCACAATAAAAATGAATAGTCTGAAATAAGGTGATAACTAATAAACGACGAAATCCAAAAACAATCCCAAAACTGGTGTCACGAATACATGAGCTTCTAGAGTACTACAAATAAAAGTCGGAATAAAAACAGAACTGTTTGAATCAAAATAAACAACTTAGATGGTATAGAAGGGGACTTTCAGGGATGCGAACGACGTGCATCTATACCTCAAATCTCTGGTAGTAGCTAGATCCGAGTGACCTCACTATATGCTGCTAGGACCAACTTCGTTATCTGCACAAGAAGTGCAGAGTGTAGTATGAGTACAACCGATCTCATGTACTATATAAGTATTGACCCTAACCTCGATGAAATAGTGACGAGGCTAAAACGGGCCACTTACAATAACTTGTACGCAGTAATAATAATAATAATAATAATAATAATAATAATAATAATAATAATAATAATAATAATAATAATAATAATAATAATAATAATAATAATAATAATAATAATAATAATAATAATAATAATAATAATAATAATAATAATAATAATAATAATAATAATATTAATAATAATAACATGGAAGGAAAACAGGAAATGAAAGTAAAGCAGTTAATTTATGAGAATGAACTCAAACCTCACTATCAGAAAACCCAGAATAAAAAACCTCGTGATCTTATATAAAAATGTTAAAACTAACATAACAAAAACAACAACACACAATCTGTTGCGGCGCGCAACCCAATCCCACTGTAACATCCTTTATCAAGATCAAGTACCGCGTATACAATCTGTTACGACGCGCAACACGATCCCACCATATCATCATTTATCAATATCATAATCCTCCCTTATTCCACCTTAGCATTATTTATCAATATCAAGTATCTCGTATACAATCTGTTGTGGCACGCAACTCGATACTACCATAGCATTATTGATCAATATCATAATCTGCCCTTATTTCACCATTTCAATTTATTATCTTTCAATTCCCGTTGCGGCGTGCAACCTGATTCACAAACAATTTCAATAAACATAAACAATCCAATAACTCAATATACGAGAATTTCTATATAAAAAGGGCAAAAGTACAAGGCAATGAGGGACCACATAATAATCAAAGAATCTTTAAGAATTCAAAGTTTCTACTTTACAAGTTTATCGGTGTCTAACAAACTCAACAACTCACGCAGTGAAACTATATCATAGAATGCAACAAATATTACAAAAATAATAGGACAAGTAAAGCATGTGACAAATAAGATGGGCAAGTAAAACAATTAATTGCAAGTAGCAAATAAGCATGGAGTCGTGGAAGGGACGAACAATTTAATACAAGAATAATTAAATGACAAATAAAAATTACGACATAGAAGTCAAATACATTATGTAACAATTAAGTCATGGAATAATATAAATCATGAAATAATGAGAAACATGGAAAAAATATTTTAACGGCGTATATATACTCGTCACTTCGCATATACGCCGTTTTCTCATATAATCCATATAACACATAATTCAAAAATTCCTAATTCCCTCAAGTCAAGGTTAGGTTCAACACTTACCTCACTCTGTAACTAAATCAAAGCTCAATCGGGCCTTTCCTCTATAATTTGCCTCCAAACCAATCGAATCTAACCAAATATAGTTCAAACAATTCAAAATAAGCTTTAGAAATTACCCACGAGTGAAAACAATTTAATCTTTAATGATTTTTAAAAAAGTCAATAAAAGAAACCCCAGGTCCACTTGGTCAAAATCCGATATTTAAACCAAAACCCAATTACCCATTCACCCCCGAGCCCGGTTATATGATTAGTTTTGAAATCCGACCTCAATTTGAGGTCTTAATCTTAATTTCTCAAAAATTCTCAATTTCTACCCGAATCCCTAATTTCTACCATGAAAAGCTTAGATTAAAGGTTAGAAATCAATGGTGTTTATGAAAATGGAAGAAAATAAGTTAAAATCTACTAACCTATGAAGTTGGGATGAAATTTCTCTTCAAACTCCCCTTTAGGCAGAGCTCAAACTTGAAAATGGTGAAAAGTGAAGAAAATCCCGACTTTTGAAATGTTTAATACCTAGGCGTTAGGTATTCTTTGCGTTCGCGAAGTACCTGATGCGTTCGTGAAGAGCACTGGCCAAATGGCAATCGCGATCAACACTTTGCGTTCGCGAAGGCTTAGCCCCCCTTGCCTTCGCAATCGCGAGCCAAAGCCCGCATTCGCGTAGTGTTACTGCCCAGCCTACCCCAGATCCCATAACCCATCACGTTCGCGAGGAGATGGCCGCGTTCGGGAAAAGTTAATCCCCCGCTACTTCACGTTCACGACCAAGTCCCCGCATTCGTGTATAAACAATTTCCTCCCCAGCCCCACTTCCCCTTTGTGATCGCAAGAGTAGCTTTGCGATCGCAAAGCACAAAGTACCAAACACCAGATATCAACAAATCAGCAGATCCTCTAAGTCCAAAAACGACCCTTAGCCTATCTGAAACTCACTCGAGCCCATCGGACTACAAACGAGCAATGCACACAAGTGTGATAACATCGTACAAACTTACTCGCGCAATCGAAACACCAAAATAACACCTAGAACTACGAATCAGACATCAAAATGTATGAAATTTTCAATGAAACTTAAGAACTTTCAAATTTACAACTGAGCGTACGAATCATGTCAAATCAACTCTGTTTTGAACCAAATTTTGCACACAAGCCATAAATAGTAAAATGAACTTATACCAAATTTCGGAACCAAAATCCGAATCCGGTAGCAATAAAGTCAACCTACGGTCAAACTTAGGATTTCTTTAAACCTTCAAATTATTAGTTTCCAACAAATAACGTTAAATCAAGTTAGGGACTTCCGAATTCAATTCTAGGCATATGCTCAAGTCCCAAATCACGATACGGACCCATCGAGACTGTCAAAATATTGATACGGGTCCATTTACATAAAATATTGACCGTAGTCAACTAAAATTATTTTTAATACAAAAATTTACATTTTTTTTAATTTTTTTCCGAAAAAATACATGGACTGTGCACGTAAATCGATAATCATTAAACGGAGCTAATCGAGGTCTCAGAACACAAAAATAAAGGCTAAAACTCAAAATAACCTATTGGGACATCACAAATGGTTAACTAGGAATAATTTTATTTGTGTTAAGCAATAAGCTCAAAGGATCAAAGAAAGCCTTTCAAACTGAGTATCACCTAAACTTTTGCTTCAACTCACATACCGGGCAAGTCTAGCTAAGTTCTAGACTCAATTACAATGACATGGATTATATAAAATGCTCACTTCACACATGGCAGATGACTCACTAAGGATGGTCTCATTTCGACTCTCAACTAATGCAAGTATTCATAAAGCCATGATATATTAAGCATTAAGCACAAAGTAAATAATAGTCAAGTAAATGAGATGTAAGCGTCATAAGACATGCTATCCAATTAAACACGGCATCATGAATAACTTCAACACATAGAAAAGGTTCTACACATGCCAAAGCCTAAATACACTACTATAAAACAAGTCAAAGGCATCTAGGTTCATCATTCTTCCTCCTTTTATTCTCTAAATTCCTAATCTACTCTAAAAAATTACTACCCGGTTCAAAATACATCCCATGAAAAAAAATCGAGGCACAAAAAAAAACCACGAGGGTTTATTACTACCTAAGAAACTAAAGACATGTTTTTCTATTTGTGTTTTTTCTATTTTTTTGTGTTTTTGGTTAGACTTTAATCCCTCAAGAAAACTGTGGAGGAGATCCATCGTCAGGAAAAGTCTAATTATTTTTATTTTTCTTTTCGATTTTTTTTTCAAGCTACTAAAACTACTACTACTACTACTACTATATTTAAACGATTAATTCTACTAACTATATAATTAAAACTAAGAAGCTAGCTAACAATAAAAAGATAAGAAACTAAGAATATACAAATATAATACTATACAAAGCACAGAGAATCTTTCACCCCATATAAAAGAGTGCAGTGTCCCCAATGCACAAATAAAGGAAAAATAAAAAGGGTGGACAAGAAACTCCCTGAAAGGCCAAAGGCCAAAGAAATAGCAATTCATGGGGTACTCAGACTTCTTCCATGAATGGTCCTTTGTGCGGGTACCTCACACTAGTTTCAACTATCTAGCTCGCTTTTGCATACTTCCAGTGGCTTTTCTTCCTATGCTCATAATCCTACAAAATAAAAACAATACTATAAAAATAATAGAAAAATAAAATAAACTTAAAAAAAGTAAGTAGTAAAGCTGGGTTGCCTCCCAACAAGCACCTAATTTAATGTCGATGCACGACACGAACTACTTTTTATCTTCACCTCGAACTTATGAATTGTACCCCTAACAGGGTATCCAGTATGCGGCTATGCTCCCTTGGTGGGGCTACAAAGATAACCAGGCCAAGTAATAAATTTTTCATATTGCACTACTCGTCCTTTAGATGAGGAGTGTAATTATGTCTCTCTAGCACGACAAATTCAAGAATATATGCACCTTGTCCCTCGTCTGTTGACTCCTCCAAAGGTTCAGATGACTCGATTTTCATGTCATCATCCAAACACAATGTTGAAAAATGTATGGAATGATGACCAATATGCCCCAACTCTAGAATTCTATTGCTATTTACATCCTTATATGTACATATACTAGAGTCTTCAAGTGCAATATTATCTACTTCCTCACATAACTCTAGTGTATCTTTCTCAGCATGGGCATCATCAACGAAAATATGTCCTAATGATCGGTATTTCCGTTTTCGCTCCTCAATTTGGCCTAGAAGATCTTTTTCAGCTTCACACAACTCATCATTTAATTGTGGAGCATTACAAGCATCAACCGTTGCACTCAAATTTGCATCCAAGTTGTGCACAACTAAGCCAAAACTTCTAGATCAACTCTCTCCTTAGACCAATCATTCACTAACGTTGTTAGTAAACAACTTTGTTTCTCATATTCCCTTAATCGAGAATATCTATTTCAACACCAACCCTTACTCCCATATTCAAATTTTGACTTCCAAGAGTTCATGTCATGACAAACCCAAAAATACAGGCCATAAAATTCTTCCGTCGACCAAGCATTTTCATCATAACCTTACCTCTGTTTATTTAATCCCTAGATGTCATATTGAGAAAACTAGAAATACAGTAAGAGAAAAATTTACTATTTATAAAAAAAGATATTTACAAAAAGAAAAAAAAACTTGTAAAGATAAAATTAAAAGTCTAATCTTGTTGCTAAAAAAAGTCTAATCTAGAAAAATAGCTAATTTCTATGTCCCCGGCAACAAAACTTGTTGTGGCCAAACGCACACGCAAGTATATGCGATCGTCAAGTAATAAAGTGACTAAAAGTCGAATGTCGAACCCACGAGTATTTGTGATTAACTATTAATTAAATTACACTATCCTAATTATCTAAATAAGAATTAAACCTAGAAGTGTTTGATTCTAATATAATTAAAATAAAGAAAAAGAAATAGTAAACTTTGACCAAAAAGAAGAGCATATTTTTATGTTATCAATGCAATAAAAACGATCTAGGGCTATGGGCTATCTAACATTCCTATTGTATTCTTCAATTGAATTGACTAAATAATTTATATATTTTATTGGTTAATATTGCTCAAAAGAATCGGTCGAGTTCTTACTTGCCTATTCAAGCTAACTTAATGCCTATATGTCTATGGAATTAAAACTAACAAGAACACATATTCAATTCATGTATTTCAACCAAGCAAGACAATAATGTATATTCTATCCTAGTTACGAATATGTTCCCCGATGCCCAGGTTCAAGAACTTGCCACTCATGTTCATGACAATAATCAAACTATTATTTTTAAACATGAAAGCTATGAATACTAGATGAAGGATGGAAGAATCAATGTATTCCGCGATCCCGAGTGTTCCATGCTTTTGTTTTTCTCTCAAAGTGGCATTTTCCCCTTCAAAATAGGTTTATACTTCTTTTTATACTAGTTAAGGGTGTGTAGAATCGAAAAACCTTGTCCCAAATAAAGAGAGAAAAAATCTCGTCACCAAGCGTCCTGTAGCATTTTGCCTTCAAATCCGTTCTTGGTTAGAATTGTATTTGCGTCTTTTGCTTGTCTTTCACTTGGGGGGACAAACACCAAATGGTGTCCCATCATTTTTTCCTTATTGTTTTTATTCTTTTAATTTCCTTTTTTCGTGTTTTATTTAATTTTGCTCCAAATATCTTCATCTTCACATAACTATATTCCTACACAGTTAAAATATAATATTAAGTATAAAGTAATATAATTAATACTCAAAAGATGATTAGAAGTGCTATAATGTGAGGCAATAATGGTTAAATATATGTATTTTTTGCTGAACATTAAACATGCAATCATCAACCTTGAGGACCTGTTTTTTAGAACAGTTAAGCAGGTACGTTGAGGACTTGGTTCGTAGAGCATTTCCTCTGAACAAACTTTGTTGATCATCAAAACCTCAATACTCAACAATGATTTTTGCTTTAGTATACGTAGAATCAGTTAATATATTCCCAATTAGTGAGGTCAAATCCAAAATCTATTTCCTCTAACTCATCTCTTTCATCATAGTAAAGAATATTTAGTATTAACATCTCCATGCTAGATCCATTTAGCTCTAGATTTCTTCTTAAGGATACTTTCTGTCACGTTCGAAACGACCACCTAGACGTGACTGACACCCAGCTAACATCACCCGCTAAGCGAACCAATTCTTTTATTTTTAACCTTTTATAAGCACTGAGAGAAATACGTACAAATTCGCATAAAATTTCTAAATATGAAACAATTATCCAACTAAAATTATAATTTATTAATAAAATCTAATGAACACTAAAATACTAAATCTCTAGCCTAAATTACATACTAAGACCATGGAGCATCTAACAGAGTAATAGAAGTTTAACTAACGCGCATGCAGCCCCCAAAAGGAATAATGGACATAAGATAGATAGAGCTGAAACAGTAGCCTCCACAAATAATGTGGCGGCTCACCCCAACAATAGAATCCACTCAACGAACTTGTTAGCAACTAGCCTCGTCCTCAGCAATCGTATCTGAATGTACATGTAGGTAAGGAGTGAGTTATATATAAATATAACAATTAAAATCCTCAACCCGCAACTTTAAATATTCCTAGAATAAATGTTAGAAAATACAAATACACAACGAGTACAAAAATAATATGCACATAAATTATTTCACTATATAATTATTCTATAATGTCCAAACAATCATTACACAATAATACTATATATCTCAGCACAATCTACAGTAAGGACTTGTCATAAACGGTAGTGAAATAGATTAACTGAACACCTCGACGCATCCACGACAGCATATAAATGCTCCAAATCTACCCTAACGGCATATACAATGCCCCAAATATATTACGACAGTGAACAAATAATTTCTAACGCCCCACGCAATAGCACGAGGCTACGCCACGCCAAAAATCACTTATTAAATAAGTTTAATTTTTTCACAAAACAATATATATTTGCGGCTGGTCTAAGACCACCGATTCTTCCAAGCACATGCTCGTCCTAACACATGGGCCAGGCAGACAAAATATATTTTTAAAACGGGTTTGAAAAGCAAGCATCAAAATTTAAAGTCTCACTTAGCTCGAATTCATAATTCAAGCACTCGTTCTAATAACTCAAATATATACTCTCGGGTCTCTGGATGATCCTAAACTATACAAAAACGGATTTAGAATAGTCAAAAATCATAATATAAATATTGTTATAATATTTAACACAAGGCAAACTCGCAGTCAAAGGTCGACCCCAAAGACAACTTTGGTCAGCAGGACATAATTTTCGGACAATGACGATCAAAGGATTCTCCTCGGCGGGAGGATTTCAGGACACTAATCAAAATCAAAATTGGATAATGTTGGCCTTTGAAATTGATAAATTTTGAAAAACCCTAGGGTTTGACTTTCTCAATTTATGAAAATTTTTCCATGTTTGTACCATAACAATCTCCTCATAATTATGTAATAAACTCAAATAAAAGTTAAGAATCATTACCCGGATGATTTGGGGTAAAGATCCCTATTTTTCTCCTCTCTTTTCCTCTCTTTTTTTCCCTTTTTTTTTTGGTAATTAAACTTTTTGTATTAACTTTTTTTTTCTTTTCTCCTACTACGTTTTCTTTTTTTGCTTTTGCGTTCTGCTTCTGTTTCGAACCAAGTTTTTTTTGCTTCTTTTTAAGTGTTATTTTTTGTCTTCTTCTTTTATATTAATTAATAATTAAAAAACATTGCGCTAAATTACTAAATAACTCCTAAATTAAATTAGAATTATTACAAATCTTCATGCAAAGACCGAAAACTCCACTTCATAGTAGCTTCTATCCCACAGTATCCAAACTCTACCATTTGGAGCACAATGATAGTTATTGTGAAAACCCCAATTAGTAACAATGTTATTAACCACTCTATTGGACTTTGGCTGCTTCACTCCCGTTTCTATCAGCCCAGCTAGCTTGATATTTTTGTTCTTCATATAACTCCTTAATTATTTCTGCTTGTACCTCTTATCGATCCTTTTAATGTTCCAAAATAGCCCAGTCATCCTCTGTCTAGAGTTGTATTCTGTTAGGATCGGGAATTCGTGTAATACGGAATTTAGTCAAATAATGTTAAAATAACAATAACAAAGACAATGCAAGTTGATAATAATGGGAATTAAAGCATATAAAGAAGACACAAATTTAACGTGGTTCGGTCAAAGTGACCTATGTCCACAAGCACAGAGGAATAATTTTACTATACCAATAAGAGTACAAAATTAGAGTAAATACTCTAATTAATCCCAAATACCCTAAGGGAATAACCTCACAAGATCACTCCAAAGAAAGAGTTCACACAAGTGCTTCCCAACACTTAACTCTCATACAAAACACTATTAATAAAGGAAGAAAGGAAGAAACAAGAAATGAAGAATCAAGTCTTGTTGGTGTGTATAAAATAAACTAATGGCCTTCCCTTTTATAGGCAAAATAGCCTTGGCCTCTTAGGCGTAAAAGAAAAGATACAACTAGTGCAAATGATGTCCACCACACAATGCAATATTTTTGGGTCCCAAAAAATATTGCCAACAAAGCCTACACTTTGCAAAGATGCTTATGCTTATGTGAGATGGACTCCATTAACCAAAATATTGGTCATATTAAAAATCTCCACCTTGGCTTAATTTTGGTTGATATAGTAAATTTGCTCCACCTTCTCTGCGAAATCCCCAACGGACATATGTCAAAATTTAAGGCCATCAAAATCAGACAAGTTGTCTGATACCGAAACTGTAGTAGGGCCTATAACATTGGAGCCCAATAAAGTATACAACGAACCAGATCTGTGTGCTTTTATGATCACAAGAGCACCTTGAAATATTTTTAGAACTCCACCTTCACCAGTGAATTTGCACCCAAGGGATTCTAAAGTGCCCAAAGAGATGAGAATTTTCTTCAACTCAGGAATATATCTAATATCGGTGAGAGTTCTCACCACACTATCGTGCATTCTGATCTGAATTGTACCTCTGCCAATAACGTTACAAGTAACATTATTACCAGGTTGGACAACTCCACCTGCAACTCAATCATATGTAGAAAACAAGTCATTGCTAGGACACATATGATATGAACAACCAGAAATCTAAAATCCACTCATTGTCTAATCTGAAACTAGTTTTAGTTGCTAAAAATATAGTTCCCCCAATCTCATCAGTTGCTACACTAGCTTCGCCGGTATCAGTATTTTTGTGCTCATTTTTTCTTTCTTTATGCTTTTCTTTATTTTTGAGTTTATAGCATTCAGAGATAATGTGACCTTTATTATGACAATAGCGACATTCTAAATTATTGTATCTGGATATGGAGTCGGATTTGCCCCTAACAAACAAGCCAACTTCCGTTTGAGTTCCACTAGCTTCTCCAGTAATATCACTATCTATCTGTTCTTTTGATTTTAAGATAGATTTAATATCCTTATAAGAGATATTATCCTTCGCATAAAGCATAGTATCTCTTATATGCTT
>AWOL01S0104757.1:11280-33921 GCA_000715115.1 Nicotiana otophora | reverse complement strand
TGCTGGAAATTTCTTCTGCCAGATTCGAGCCCAAAATTGAGCCACGATCGAGCCTAGGGTCGAGGGCCACAATCGAAGGCAGGGTCGAGGATCAGGATCGAAGCCACGATCGAGCCCAGGGTTGAGGGCCACGATCGAAGGCAGGGTCGAGGACCAGGATCGAAGGCCAGGGTCGAGGGTCATGATCGAGGGCCAGGATCGAGGGTCATAATCGAGGCCCAGAATTGAGGACCAGGATCGAGGACCGCGATCGAAGGCCAAGATCGAGGCAGAACCGAGGCTGTCTGGGCAGAATTATAAAGCAGGGACTTCGTCCCATTCGCTATTTTTGACAAATTGGAGCTTGAGGAGAGGCGATTTTTGATAGATTTTCAAGGAAAACTTGAGGTAAGTCCCTTGTGATCATTTCTACTACATAATATTGAATTATTATCGAATAATCCGACTAGATTACATGATTTTGAAGTGTAAATAAGAGATTGAAACTTAGAAATTTGGAAATAAGATTTGTAGATTTGAGGGTTGAGTTGAGGTTGGATTTTGGTAAAATTAATATGGGTAGACTCGTGGTTGAATGGGCTTTCATACTTTATAACTTTTGACGGGTTCCGAGACGTGGGCCCCACGGGTAATTTTTGAGCTAAATTTCGGATTTTTATGAAAAATTAGTATTTTCTAATGGAATTAATTCCAATAAATTTTATTAACTGAAATGAATTATTTGTGACTAGATTCGAGGGATTCGGAGGCCGATTTTCGAGGCAAATACATAGCAGAGTAAAGAATTTTACGCTCTAAGGTAAGTAACAGTTTTAAATCTGGTCCTAAGGGTATGAAACCCTGGAATTTTATGTCATGTGATTATTTTGGAGGTGACGCACATGCTAGGTGACGGGCGTGTGGGCGTGCACCAAGGGGATTGTGACTTGGTCCGCCCCGTGAAAATTGTAAAGCTGAATAACTTATTGATAGTTATGTGCTTTATATGTGTTGTGAAAACTTGGTTATAAGTCATGCTAGAAACCATGTTTAGGCTATATGTTGGTATTGTTAGGACCCACAAAGGTCGTATACATATGAATTATCTGCTTAAATTGTTATTTTGTACTCAGTCACAACTTACTTGATTATTTTATCTCAGTCTCTATTGTTCATTATTGATGTATCATATCATTGTTATTTGGGCTGATCTTATGATTGTGGAGAGCCCGGGAGACTGAAGAGCTTTATGACTGAGTGAGGCCGAGGGCCTGATTGTGAGTTATTATACTATAACACGTGAGTTGGTCGTGCATCACATGAGTTGTCCGTGCGGATCCTTATATTATACTATAGCACGTGAGTTGGTCGTGCAATACGTGAGTTGGCCGTGCGGATCTTTATATTATACTATAGCACGTGAGTTGGCCGTGCAGATCCAGATATTTATATTATGGCACGTGAGTTGTCCGTGCAACATGTGAGTTGTCTGTGCAGATTATAGCGCTTGGGCTGTAGGAGCCCCTCCGGAGTCTGTACACCCCCAGTGAGTGCGGGTACCCATTGAGTGTGAGTGCTGAGGGTTGAGAACCGAGTGGATGAGTTGTTGTGACGAGTGGAGTAATTGTTGGCCTGAGAGGTTGTACTTGCTTTTCATTTGTTGTTGCACTTAGTTGCTATCTGTCATTGTTGTGAAATTCTCTTAAAGAATTTTATATCCGAATTACATAAACTTGAATAGTAATCATTATTTGACTTAAACTGCCGAATTTGATAGCATGTCTATTCTTTGCTGGAATTACTGAAAATGAACTGTAACTGTGTAGCTCGTCATTATTTTCAGTTCCTTATATATTATTGTTACTTGCTGAGTTGGTTGTACTCATACTACACCCTGCATTTCGTGTGCAGACCCAGGTGTCCCTGGATATAGCGGGTATTAATTCTTTCGCAGAACTGATTTTCTGGAGATTCAGAGGTAGTTGCCATATTTTCGCAGACCTTGTTTCTCCTTCCCTATCTCCTTGTTTACTGTATTTGATTTTAGACTATTATAGACCTTTTTCTTTTGACTTGTATCCATATTAGATGTTCATGTACTTAGTGACTCCAGGTTTTGGGAGTGTTCGAATCAATATTTGTGGGATTATGTATTGCATTTAAATATTATATTTTTCGGACTTAAAAGAATTTGTGGTTCATTGAGATTTTTGGCTTGCCTAATATTGAGATAGGCGCCATCACGACATGTGAGATTTTGGGTCGTGACAGGCTTGATCCTCATCTTTAATTTCAGCATCCATATTACTCAAATCCATAAGAATGGAATTAAAGGTATCAAGATGAGAGAGAATAGAGGTACCTTTACCCATACGAATTGTATAAAGCTTATACTTCAGGTAAAGTCTATTTTCCACCGTCCTCTTCATATATAAGGTTTTCAATTTTTTTCACATGCCTTTGGCCGTGGTTTCTACAGAAACTTCACGTAAAACCTCATTTGAGAGATTTAAAATAATACATATTTTTGCCTTTTTGTCTATGATGGCAAACTCCGCATCCGTTATTTTATCCAGCTTTTTCTCCTTTCTTTGCAACGCCAAATCTAAGTCATCCTGAACTAGGATAGCTTCCATCTTTAATTGCCACATTTCGAAATTTGCACTTCGATCAAATTTCACAACATAAGTCTTTGTTAAAGTCATATTGGCTATTGAAACAAACCCGGTTAGATCCGGCTCTGATACCAATTTGTTAGAATTGGGAACTCGTGTAATGCGAAATTTAGTCAAACAATATTATAATGACAATAACAAAGACAATGCAAGTTAATAATAACGGGAATTAAAGCATATAAAGAAGACACAAATTTAACGTGGTTTGGTCAAAGTGGCCTATGTCCACGAGCGGAGAGAAGCAATTTTAGTATACTAATAAGAGTATAAAAGAGAGTACAAAATTAGAGTAAATACTCCAATTAATCACAAATATCCTAAGGGAATAACCTCACAAGATCACTCCAAAGAAAGAGTTCACACAAGTGCTTCCCAACACTTAACTCTCATACAAAGCACTCTTAATAAAGGAAGAAAGAAAGAAACAAGAAATGAAGAATCGAAGTCTTGTTGATGCGTATAAAATGAACTAATGGCCTTCCCTTTTATAGGCAAAATAGCCTTGGTCTCTTAGGCGTAAAAGAAAAGATACAACTAGTGCAAATGATGTCCACCACACAATGCAATATTTTTAGGTCCCAAAAAATATTGCCAACAAAGCCTACACTTTGCAAAAATATTTATGCTTATGTGAGATAGACTCTATTAGCCAAAATATTGGCCATATTACATATTCCCTTGATCCTCACCGTAGGATGAGTTTTCCTGCAGAGAATTTTGAAATGATATAGAGTTGAGATAAAATTAAATAATTTCTTTAGACCGAAAAAAAAAGACCAAAACTTTTGAGGAGGAAAAATCAAAATATCGACAATGTAAACGTAGCCGGTCAATTAAAGGCATTATGCACTTAGAAATATTTCTATCTATTTATCAAAGTAGCGAGGGCTTCGATGTTTAAACTAGAATCTTTTTTAGTAAGTTCCATATTTTTGTTTTTCCTTTTTACTTTTATTTTGCAAATTCTTTTTGTGTGTTTTTTAGATTGTAGGACTATAACAAGCCTTTTAGCGTAAATTTGAAGTAATTGGATCTTATGGTTCAAATACCGGTGCTTAAGAAAAAAAAACTTCAATAGGAATATATTCTACTTTTGTCTATTCACAATTCCACATAAAAGTGAAAAATAGAGTTTATTCTCCCACTTTCCTTTCTTCAATTCTTTTGAAGCTTCTGTTACAAAGCTAATTCCAGATAGGATTATAATTTAGGCACCAAATTTGGACTAAATCCACCAACAGTTGAAACTTGACAACACAACAAACTTTTCAACAAGCCAATGGTTGCCGACGGAGGAAGCATATACTCGTAATATAAAGACTAGTAGTAATTAATGGCTTATTATTTTCCCCTATTTTAAGCACAGAAACAAAGAAAAACGTAAAGGGTATAGAGAAGTAAACAGTAGAGATGCAGATGGGTAAAACCCTTTACTCGAGACCTCTTCAATCATCCATATTCTTGACTTTGTTCTCACTTTTTCTTCAATTGATTCCAGGTTTGTATCCTTCTTTTGCTAAAATTTTTAGATACCCATTTGGATTTTGTGCTGAAATTTATACTAATCTTTTTTTTTCCTGAACAAAAAAGTAAAAAAATATCTATGCTTGGGATTTGTAGAGGGACGACATAGAAAAGTTTGTACCTTTTTCTGCTAAATATTGAGATGCCCAATTGGATTTTGTGTTGAAATTCTCAAATTCATACTAATTTACCCTTTTCTTTCTTAAAAAGAGAATCTGTATTTGAGATTTTTAGGGGGATGATATAGAAAAGGTTGCACCTTTTTATGCTAAATCTTGAGAAACCCACTTGGATTTGTTGTTTAAATTCATAAAAAGTCTTTTGTTTTTGCTATGTGAAGTCTATAGAAGGAAAAGATTCAATCTTGTGTTAGGATTGAGTTGAATGGGTTATGAGCCTTTTAGATTTTGTGTTGAAATTGAATTTGGTAAAACTGTGATGTATTACCATAGACAAACCAAACATTACACCTATCGAGCACTTAGGAGAAGCAGCAGTATGTCTACCCTCCTAAGCCTCAGAACAGGAAAAAAAAAATAACTAGTTACAAAACTGTTGGATCAGATATTTACATTTGCTTGCTTTCCTAGAGTTTTTCCTACATTCTATTCTCTCCACTATTTCTTTCTTTATCTGTTCTGTTGCTATATCTGTAGTAATATATGTCCCTCTGAATTGCTTCCAGTTCCTCGCCTGCCAAGTATGATAAATTCTTGCTCCCAGTAATGCAGCTGCTATTTCCTTCTTGAATTGTTTCCAGTGCCTCCCCTTGATCCATTTTAAGCATTGTATAGTATCTTGCTTTTGTGTTCTGATGCCCGTCCATCTTTCCAGTGATTCTTTTACTTCCAGTGTCCAGCTACATTCATGAAATAGATGCTTATGTGTTTCCCTCTTACTATCAGTGCATAGACAGCATGTCGCATCCTCCACTTGGATATGCACCCTTTCCATCCTTTCCTTTGTAAGCAATTTGTCTTGACTAGCCAACCACACTATAAACCTATGTCTTGGCAGCATAATTGAGTTCCATATCATATCTGCTTCTTGAAGCCTGTCCATCTCTCCCAGTAGTGCAATGTAGTTCTTGTTAACAGAATAGCACCCATTCGAGGTCAGATTGTAGACGTCGCCTGTGTACCAGCTAGTCATCACATCTTTGAGAGAATTAAGTTTCCTCCAATACCAGCTACTATCCACAGGAGATATATGAGTCCAAATATCTTGGTTGCCTCTCATATACAGTCCATGGATCCATTTAATCCACAATGTATCTTTTTTGCATGCTATTTGCCATATTAGCTTTCCTACAGAAGCAATGTTCCATAGTTTGCAACTTTTCACATTGAGACCTCCATACTTCTTTGGTCTACAGATTTTGTCCCATGATACCAATGTAACTTTCCTCTTTCCTTCAGTACTTTCCCATAGGTATTCTCTACACTTTCTGTCTACTTCTTTTAGTATACTCTGAGGCAAAACAAAGACTGCACCCCAAAAGTTATAAACTGAAAACAAAACTGCATTAATAATTTGCAATCTCCCTGCATATGACAATGTTTTTGCATACGCACTTATAATCCTGCTTGTTATCTTGTCTACAAGCTGGTGGCAATCAGTCTTATTCCACTTCTTAGAGGAAAGAGGCAATCCCAGATATCTTATTGGCAAAGTGCCTACTGAGAACCCTGTTGGCTGTACCAATTGATTCTTGATGTCATCCTCCATACCTGCCATAAAGATGCTTGACTTTTCCATGTTCGCCACTAAACCTGTTACTTCGCTAAAATGAGCAAGGGCCTCCATTAGTCTAGAAACAGATTTCATGTCTCCTTTACAGAAGAGCATTAAGTCATCGGCAAATATTAGATGGGTGAGTTTAGTCTGCTTGCACATTGGGTGATATTTAAAGTCAGGCAGCTCTCCTATCTTCTTCAAAGTTCTTGAAAAATACTCCATAACTAGCACAAAGAGTAAGGGTGACATGGGATCACCTTGTCTCAGACCTCTTCTTCCTTCAAAATATCCATGCCCTTCTCCATTAACCTTAATTGAGAACTTTGTAGATGCAACACATTCCATGACTATTGCTATGAATGCTCTTGGAAAACTGTAGCCTTCTAATGCTTCCGCAATAAATTCCCAACTAACCATATCATATGCCTTCTTTAAATCTATTTTCAGCATACATCGTGGAGTGGTCTTCCTGCTATAGTGTCTCAAGATATCATGACAAACCATCACATTATGCACTAAAGATCTCCCCTTGACAAAAGCAGCTTGGTTCTCTGCCACAATACTTCCCATTGCTTCTCTTAGTCTGACACAAATCATTTTAGAAATGATCTTATATAGAACATTACAACATGACATTGGTCGAAAGTGACCTGCTTCCATTGGTACTTCTATCTTGGGAATCCGGGAGATCAGTGTAGCATTTAACTGCTTTAAGAGATGCCCAGTACTAAAGAACTCAAGTATAGCTTGAGTTATATCTTCTCCTATAATCTGCCAGGCAGCCTTAAAAAATTCACTGCTGTAACCATCAGGCCCAGGGCTCTTGTTCCTGTCAATATTACCCAGTGCTTTCTTTACATCCATCTCATGATATGGTTGTACTAATCTCAGTTGTTGCTCTAATGTCAACCTTTTCCCATTGTGCAAGATACTCTTAAATGCTTTGACTCTGTGATTTGATTTCCTACCTAGCATATCCTGATAGAAATCCACCAAGATCTGAGCTATAGAGTCAGGCTCAGTTTGCAACTGCCCATCTTTATTCTTCAGCTGTGTAGTAGCTTGCTGAAGCTTCCGGTGTTTGATCACAGAAAAGAAGTATCTAGTATTATCATCACCCAGCTTGATCCACTTAGCTTTACTTCTTTGCTGTAAAAACATCTCAGCTAGGTAAGAGCTCCTTCTGAACTTCTGGTAATTTTCCTTCTCTTGTGCCTGCAGCCGTGCCTCTCCTGGCTTCAATTGCAACTCTTTCTGAATTTTTTCCAAGGCCTCTCTATCTTCATTTGCTTCAGTCAGTATATTCCTGAAGTGTTGTCTATTTAATTCTTGCAAGCTCTTCTTTAACTGTTTCAGCTTATACACAATTTGATACATCTTGTATCCCTCAACTGGTTTGCTCCATATTTGATCAATTCTGGATAAGAACTCTGGGTGCTGAGCCCATGTGTTGCAGAATTTGAATGCTGTTGAAATTGAATTAATATATAAGATTCAAGAGTTTTCAAGTGGTGTGCAAATTTGCAATTTTAAGATTCAAAAACTTAATTATGTTGCTACTATTGTTTTTTGATGTTATTTTCTCATGGATTTGCTTCTTAGGGGACTTTATAAAGTTCCAATCTTGCCCTCCAGTTGCTCCAGAGACTGAATTCTCTATTCTGATTTGATATGTTAATTGCAATTTCAGCGAGATCAATTAAAAATCATATTTAGGGTTATTCTTGCAAGTGCCTTGTTGTCTATGCTCCTATAGGTTTAGCTATAAATTTGTCAATCCCATAATCTGCAATATCATAACAGTCCATGAGAAATTAAATAAATGAAGTGTAACTTGATCTCTATTTATGAGTAAACATGGTGAGTCATCCTTCATGGTGTTTATAAAGGTTTGGCAGATACCTCAGCAGCATCTACTGAAAATAAAGCGAAAAGTCATTCATCCAGAATTTCCACCGGAGTGAGAGTAGCTATTGTATTACTTGGAATTTTAGCTGCTGTTGGATTTTGTTATGTCCTTTTCAAGATATGGCAGAAGAAGAAAAGGGAAGAACAGCAAGCTCGCCTCCTAAAGCTCTTTGAAGAAGATGATGATCTTGAGGTTGAGCTTGGGATTCAGGATTGAGATTATATTTTCTCCTTCTATAACACAGTGCGTTTTAGCAGAGGTGCGAGCACTGCCATTTTCCTTAAAATTGTGTTTATTTCTTTTAGTTTGTCTCAGCAAACAAAACTTAGTCTTTGCATGTGTATAGTTGAAGATGGTTTAAAGATTTTATTTTTGTCTTAGCTTGTAATGTATTTTCCTAATGGTACATGTGATTTATTAATATACCCTGTATTCCTGCAACACTAAAGCACCTATTATCTGAAATGGCTACATTCACATGAAACTTCTCAGGAATGTAAATGGTTCTCTATGTTCCAAGGTCAAATATTGATGGAGTATACTATGTTATGATGGAATCAATGTGTATCCACTTATTAAGTAGAATTTAGAACAATTTATTGTCAGTTTAGGGGTCTCAACTGCTGGATGCTGCAGAACAGTTCCTTAATTCTCTATCTTGTTGGTTTTCTCCTGCTAGTATTGGTTGAAATATTTGCATTTTAAGGTTAACCAAGTCAAACCTTCAGGGTTGCATGGTAATCGGATGGCAAGTGTCATTTGGTAATTACAGTTTTCATATAACTTGACCGACTCAAGGGGAGTCTTGGAGTAATAGTAAAGTTGTCTCCGTATGACCTATAGGTCACAAGTTCGAGCCGTGGAAGCAGCCACTAATGCTTGCATTAGGGTAGACTGTCTACATCACACCTTAAGGGGTGCGGTCCATTACCAAGGCCTGTGTGGATGCGGGATGCTTTGTGCACCGGACTGCCGTTTTTGTTTATTTTATAACTTAACCGTCTACTTTGCTTCAATATCTTAAGATTGCTGTCAAGATAAGAATGCTTAGTTTGTCTGATGAGTAATATTCATCTAGATTCAAAACATTCCTTCTTCCATCTCCAACTTTTCTTCCCAATACTTTGTGTTGCGGGTACTGCATTGTTATTGAGTTTTAGTTATATGTATATAATATTTTATGTTTTTGTATAAATTGTCGCTTCACATCAAAAAGGCGAGCGCTTTGCTGCGCGCCTCTCGCCTCAGTGAAGCGGGCCCTCGTTGCTATTTGTCGCCGTACGCTATCCAAAACACTGATTAGGCATCTGGTTCGGATGTCTGCTGTTTTCTTATTCCTAGCTTTTCTGATGAGCTCAGTATATGGGGCGATAAACTTTCTAGTTGAAGCTCCATTTTGGAATTTATGCACTTCTCATTGTTGGTATTTGTCTTAGTAATGACCCTGCTACATTGTTATGCTCTACAAATCTTATTATGATATATATGCGTAGCTGTTATCGTTATCTTTCGAGAATTGGTTGTGTCATGTCCAAACTTAATATATTGCATAGTCGGGGCATTCATATTTGATAAAATGAAACATGTGATCAAGTGAGGTATTGTATATGAAGGTATTCAAGTAAGGTTCTTGTACCTTCATATATACTGGATTAAGGTCTGCATACATACCACTCTCCCTAGACCCAATTTGTGAGATTTCACCGGGTTTTTTGTTGTTGTTGTTGTGTCTTGTACCTTCATATGTTTACGATAAGATACCAATGACAACTGCTTATTTTTCTATTCCTTTTCGTGATGCTTTGCCAACTATCTAAAATTAAAAGGCAGTCTGGTGCACTAAGCTTTCGCTATGTGCGGGGTTCGGGAAAGGGCCTGACCATAAGGGTCTATTGTACGCAACCTTACATTGTATTTTTGCGAAAGGTTGTTTCTACAATTCGAACTCGTGACCTTCTGGTCACATGGATGGCAGCAACTTTAAAGTTACGCCAATTCTTTGAATATCTACAAAAATCTGTGTGTGACTGACTGTCTGCGTTTTGAATGCCTGCCAAAGGTGTTTGCTCCAAGTAAATTCTGTGGTCTTTGTCATATATATAGCTAAAACTTGTACTCCTCCAATTGTGAGTTTACTTGTACAAAGTTTAAGCACGAAACATTTGAATGGATTATTATATTGTGTTTAGCAGTGAAGGATATTAAGAAAATAGATTAGCATGTGAAAAATAGAAAAATAGAAAAATTAGATGAAAAGATGCCACATCAATTTACTAAACAATATAAAGTAGTACTACTAATTTATGAGGGTTTTATCTTTGATGCTTTATGGATGAGATCATATTTTTAGTATATACAATATAAAAAGTAAGTTAATTAAAATGGGACTAAGGAAGTAGTTTCATGCCTAGTACAGTTTCTAATAAATATTTTTACAGAGTGGAGAGGAAACTACACTTTTTCTTCCCCTAGAGTTTAATTATATACATTGTCAATATAAGAGATTTTTATATTAACAAATTACCTTTATGGGAGCGGATCTAAACAATCTTATTTTTTTTTAACATGAAGAAATAAAGAAGCCATTGCAATTGCCGGAAAGACTAGGCATACTAACAGCACAAAAATATATGAAAGGTTCAAATTTGTCATAGAAGGGGTACCTCGATTTACTATCTGTATATGTTATTATATAAATAAAGATATCTTCTAATAATTATAATTAAATTAAGAATTTGAATTCTAATAACTAATTAATAATTAGAAATTAGATAATATTTTTTATTAATAGAATTTGAAGAATTTGAAATTCTTAGTATAGATCTAAGTATCTATATATCTAAATCTAATTGAGTAGGTATAATAAGTGCAAAGAATGTAGAAGTGTAGAACTAAATAAATGGACTTATTCATCTCGTTCATGAGAAAGATATGTATGATAATAAACTTTATTATTTTTCTTCATATTTTTGTCTTTTGTTCTTGTCTTCTAATTTTCTAAAAATAGATAAAGAGTTTCTTACAAATTATCGAAAGATTCGTTCGAATTCGACCTAACATGAATTTTTATCTAAAATGGTTTTTCGGGAGATAGAGAAAGATACAAAACTCTATTATCTATATATTTGAATTTCGAATTATATACCTAAGAAAGGAAGAAATTCATTTTATTTTCCTAATTTCACGAAAGGAAGAACTCACTCTTGCTGATAAAGGCTTCTTGATTCGTAATCAGGAATATAGGTCAAAAAAGAGTTATCCTCAACTTTAGTTTTGATTCTTTCTACAATTAAATCTTCTATCATCAAAGAAAGCGCCATTATTATCTTATTTACTTTGATTCCGATAAACTAACTACTGTTTTTTTACAAACACAAATAAAATAATTGAACTTAGTGCTCTACTTGATTTTGCTTGACTTTTGATTCAAAGGAAAAAGGACGTTGAGTTTAAATAACTCAATCAGAATGCTTTTTAAAAGACTACGTGGTACAATTAGGTCAAATAAACTCTTCTGGGATAAGTATTCAGCTGCTTGTGAACCTTCGAGTACTGTTTTATTCAATGTTTGTTCAATTACTTTTTTACCTGCAAATGCAATGTAAGCATTGGTTTCGGCAATAATGATATTCCCAGCATACCAAAACTAGTTGTCACTCCAGATGTAAGGATTGATACAGAAAATAACTTTTTATTTAATTGATAATCATATAAAGCATACGATATTTTAGCCATTTGCATCCAGCTCAAACTTCCTTTCTGCATGCGCGCCCCCCGAAGCACACACTATAATAAGAGGTAATATTTGATTGGCAGCTTGTTCAATCAAACGGGTGATTTTCTCTCCGACTACGAATTCCATACTACCCTATAAACTGAAAATTCATAACCCCAGTTGCTACGGAAATGCCTCTACATTATAACTTCCATATTTTAAGAAGGCTTACCTATAATTATCATTTGGATGACTTGATACTGATTTTGTTTTGTTCTACACTAGTTTATGTCTTCTTTCGTACGGTCAGAGAAAATATTAGTCTATACTAGCATATATATTATCTACAATCGCACTTGAAACTTTTTTTTAATAATCGATATAAAATTTCTTCAAACTTTGTTAATCACTAAGTAGTAGGCATGAAGTTGCTTCTTTAAATTTTATTTACTTTTAGATGGAAAATTGTAATTGATGTAAATTATATAGCGATACCTTGTTTGAATAGTCTGTTAAGTCGTTAAAATGGGCTTGGCCCATGAAGTCAGTTTAATCCAGTCCGCTACTTGGGTAGAATTGGGTTGGGATTTTTTAGTCCATTTCAAACTGAGACTTATAAGTCCCGTCCAAGTTAGTCCACTAGCCCTTGAGGCTTGACCGAGGTTGGGTCTGGGCCGGCTCGTGGGCCAAAAATTAATTAAATTTAAATTTAAATATTTAATATTTAAAAAAAGTAAAAACTAAAAAAACTATTAACTATAATACCCATTCCACAGTCTTAGATTGCTCATTTACCCTTCCACGTCAACTAGAATTTTGATTTTTGATATGTATGTAGTATAACAAGATTGGTTTTTCTTTTGCTTAATTAGCAACGAAGTAGAAAAGTTTTAAGTGGCCAATAATATTTTTTTTCAAAAGAAAATATTACTTTAAGTGGCCAATGATCAATTTGGTTACTTTAATATATTATTAATAATTAAACTGCTTTTCAGTATAGAAAAATGTCAAGTTTTAGTACCCAAAGAAAATTGACAACACTAGCAAATTTCATGAGTTTTAAAAACTTTATGTACTATAATGATGAAATCAACAAATGATGTTAAATCTAAATTAAAAAATCTCAACATATAAACTTATCGAAGTAATCCATGAACACGAGCAAAGTAAAAAAAAAGGATTAAAAAAATATTCATGTAACATTAAAAAAGAAGAGCTAGAGATATAGAGAATTTGTATTTCAATTACGAAATTCTTTGTCATAAATCAAGATTCTTGTACGCTCTAAACAAACATAAGTCATTCATATAATTAAGAGATTATGTCACGAAGAAATATTTAAAGGTTTGAAGAAATTATTTTTCTAACAAAATTGAAGGGCCGGCAATCATATAATTAAGAGATTATGTCACGAAGAAATATTTAAAGGTTTGAAGAAATTATTTTTCTAACAAAATTGAAGGGCCGGCAATCATATAATTAAGAGATTATGTCACGAAGAAATATTTAAAGGTTTGAAGAAATTATTTTTCTAACAAAATTGAAGGGCCGGCAATCATATAATTAAGAGATTATGTCACGAAGAAATATTTAAAGGTTTGAAGAAATTATTTTTCTAACAAAATTGAAGGGCCGGCAATCATATAATTAAGAGATTATGTCACGAAGAAATATTTAAAGGTTTGAAGAAATTATTTTTCTAACAAAATTGAAGGGCCGGCAATCATATAATTAAGAGATTATGTCACGAAGAAATATTTAAAGGTTTGAAGAAATTATTTTTCTAACAAAATTGAAGGGCCGGCAATCATATAATTAAGAGATTATGTCACGAAGAAATATTTAAAGGTTTGAAGAAATTATTTTTCTAACAAAATTGAAGGGCCGGCAATCATATAATTAAGAGATTATGTCACGAAGAAATATTTAAAGGTTTGAAGAAATTATTTTTCTAACAAAATTGAAGGGCCGGCAATCATATAATTAAGAGATTATGTCACGAAGAAATATTTAAAGGTTTGAAGAAATTATTTTTCTAACAAAATTGAAGGGCCGGCAATCATATAATTAAGAGATTATGTCACGAAGAAATATTTAAAGGTTTGAAGAAATTATTTTTCTAACAAAATTGAAGGGCCGGCAATCATATAATTAAGAGATTATGTCACGAAGAAATATTTAAAGGTTTGAAGAAATTATTTTTCTAACAAAATTGAAGGGCCGGCAATCATATAATTAAGAGATTATGTCACGAAGAAATATTTAAAGGTTTGAAGAAATTATTTTTCTAACAAAATTGAAGGGCCGGCAATCATATAATTAAGAGATTATGTCACGAAGAAATATTTAAAGGTTTGAAGAAATTATTTTTCTAACAAAATTGAAGGGCCGGCAATCATATAATTAAGAGATTATGTCACGAAGAAATATTTAAAGGTTTGAAGAAATTATTTTTCTAACAAAATTGAAGGGCCAGCCGGCCCTAGCCTGCGACCCTCTTAGGACTAGGTTGGGCTATCCATTTTAATGCTCATTTTGATGGCGGGCCCGTCCTAGCCCATCAAATTTAAAAGCCCGTAAGGTTTGGGCTAGATTGGGTTGGGCTGACCCGTTTTGACAACATTCACCGGGGAGATAGGATAGAATTTATTATCATCGGAAGATGATTAAATAACCTTGTCTTGACGATGACATCACTTTAGGATATGAATTCTAAAATTAAACAATTGTTTTTGTCTAACAGAAAATTTTCTTCATTGATATCATGGCCTTAGATTGATTTTTTTTATATATAGGAAATTATAAATTTATTTATCCGATTTTAGCTAGGTTTTTGTGTTTCAGAAAGTACCTATACTTTTTATATATATATAAAATATACTACTTCCTCCGTTTCAAATTATATGAGGTACTTTCCTTTTTAGTCTGTTCCAAAATAAATGACACATTTCTAAATTTGGAAATAATTAAAATTTAAACTCTTCATTTTACCCACTTTACCCTTAATGAGAAATATTTATAACCACACAAATGTCATAGCCCCACAAATTTTTTACCTCTTAAACTTTTAAGATCACAAGTTTCAAAAGTCTTCTTTGTTTTCTTAAATTCCGCGCCGAATCAAACTATATTCTGTCAAATTGCATTAACTTCTTCGTCCTCCTTCGATCTAGGACAAGAAATCCTACTAAATCTGTTCGAAATCCTCACCAAGTTGCCCGAAAATTTAGATATAAGCTCTTTACAGTATTTCCAATTGTATGCCACTATACCAGTCAAAATCGAATAGTTTCCAAATGTATACCACTGTACAGGCTTGAAGCTGGTTTTAGGCTGACGTTACAAGGCAAAGGCCAGGCTGAAGCTGGCTTTAGATTGACGTTGCAAGGCAAAATGCCAGGCTGAAGCTGGCGTTAGGCAAATGCCAGGCTGAAGCTGGCGTTAGGCTGGCGACGCCAGGCCTGGGGCTAGGTCCAATCCGAGTTTTGAAGACTTAATTCGTTTTCGGGTTTGACTAGGACTTGGCCTACACGTTTAGGTTTTTTCCTACACATATAAATAGACCTAAAAACGCCACTTGGAAGGAGTTTTTTGGCGACCGGAGGCAAGAACATCACGTGGACAACTTTTGGAGGAGAAAATCATCGAGTTCTTCATCCCTTTATCTTTTCTTTGTAGTTTGTTTATGCAAAATACTTGGAAAATTGTTACGACGATCATGAGTGGCTAAAACTCATAGTTCTGGGGTTGTGATTCAGCCATGAATATTGTTGTTTTACGTTGACTTAACCTTGATTATAATTCACTAATATATGTTGTTTCTTCAATTCTGTGATCAATTGCTTAATTGTCTGGTCAGCAGTTAGGTTCTATTTACTATCTATGCTATGCTTGGGAAAGCCGTATTTAGATGAGAGAAGAATTGAAGAGAGCACGATCTTAACTCTTAGGGGGGAGGGGGGGAGGGGGATTTGTGGTTAGGATAGGAATATACCTAGTCATTGTGCTTAATTAAATATCGTAATCTTAATGTATTTTTGATAGATTGATTCCATAGGAATATATGCGTTAATCTATTTTGAATAGGCAAATAGTACTTCGGGAGAAGACTATGAGAGCAATAGTTCGATTAATTAGCAACCATGAGTGAATTGTATGAAAGGGAGAGTTAACTAGAACACAATAGGATTGGTGAATCGATCACAACCCTGGAATATTTGTCTCTACTGAATACACCACAATTATTTTGCTACTTGATAATTTAGTTATTAATTAGAATGATAGTTTAGTATAGTCATATCCTTGAACTCGATTTTGGCTTGACTGAATAACAATCTTGGTAAATTTAGTGGATAGTTGATACAAGTCTCTGTGGGTTCGACACTCAACTTATCATTTTATTACTTGTACGACCACGTATACTTGCGTGTGCATTTGGAAGCACAACAAGTTTTTGGCGCCGTTGCCGGAGACTTGAATATCGACTACTTTCTAGTTTTTGCTTTTGTCACGCCCCAAAATCGAGGAGCGCAACTAGCGCTCAACCGAGTGAACCCGACCGAGCAAGCCTGTTAGATTTTATTCTACCCAAACTCATCCATGAATAGAGATAATACATATTATCATTAATTAGACGAAAATGTGTTCATGTCTACAAAATCAATTCATTTCCAATAGTTTCATCATTTTTTTAAGTCCCAAATGGACAAGTAATACATCCACAACATAACATAGTTTGTCTTTCTCCAGCACCAATACATAACCCACACTATTTCTACGGAGCCTCTATAGATAAAGAAGGGTACAATAATAATGCCGGCAACAAGGCCCCAGCTATACCTCAAACAGGATACACAAGTACAAAAGATTCATGACCCCGGAATAAAGTGGGGCTCACCAAAGCAGCTGGAAAAAAGGTGCACTGCTATCACTGATCAATATCTCCTTCTGTGGAACCACTTGCATCCATTGAAAGATACAGCGCCCCCGGCAAAAGGGACGTTAGTACCGTCGAATAGTACTAGTATGTATAACTAAACACCCTCTCGATAGAATGACAATTAATACAAACAAGGTTATCATAATATCAATGAAAGCCTTAATCAACATCAAACCTCAATTTAGGATCAAGACAGTGTTCAAATTAATTTTCATATCTCACATTGGGAGATCTTTAGTATCGATATACCATTGTCCGCAATACCAGTATTCATAATACCAATGCCACCATACTTTTAGCACGGAGTCCGATCACGACCCGATTGGCTAGGCTATCTCATTAGAGAATCAACCACAATTACCAAAAATACCAATACCATCGTAAATTTAGTACGGAGTCCGATAACGACCCGATCGGCTAGGACATCCATTAGGGACATCAACCACAATTACTCTCAATATCAATACCACCATTTTTAACACGGAGTCCGATCACGACCCGATCGGCTAGGCCATCTCATTAGAGACATCAACCTTTTTATATCAATCATCGCATTTCATAATACTTTCATATCTTTTCATTTCATTGGCACTAGTGGCCATACTTATAAGATCATTCTTGGCATGTTGGCCATATTCAGTATTTCATCCTCACATTATCAATTTCAAATATCATCCTCATCATCAACAATAAACACAATTCAAATTAAAGTGTGTAGTACACAGGTGAGCAATTTAGAGTCTAATGCACATAGAGATATTTCACAAAAAATTGGTATAATAGCCTTCATTCGAACTTGACTTAAAGTCGAAACATTATTAATGCACATCCCATATTTTAACACATCCTCAATTGGTAACATAACATGAATAGAGCATTTGTGATGCTTGTTGAACATATATATTTCAACCCAAATCTTACTCGGAATAGCCAATTTCATAATGAATCACTTGGGACTTACATAATTTACATGAATGTCGTGGGATTCAATTCTAAGAGAAGAGTTTATCCAACATACCTCACTTGAGATTCCTTACACTCTAAAACGTTCCGGAATTCTTATCAACTTCAATCTATTTTAGAAATATAACAAATTGAATCAAAATTAGGAAGATGATCATGGTTCTAGCTCACTCGAGCATTTTATCAAACACTAGGTGTGCATAAGATTTCAATGTCCTTTTTATGAAGGACTTCATCATACCACAACCCAATCTTTATCATTTTTAGCTCGACAATCTTTTTACACCCTTTGATAATATATGCATGTAAAATAACCAACCCTCTTGCCCAGAAATTATCTTGCTTATTATCCATTTCTACACAAAATTCGAAATTGAGGGTTAGAGTGTAGAATCTTACCTCTAGGATGAAGACCTAGTGAGTTTCCCTTCTCAATCTTTCAAAACTTGGGCAAGAATTGAAGAACAATTATTGGAGAATACCTTCTCACTCTAGGGCACCCTCTCTCACTCTAAAATGTCAGATAATAGCTCAAAATTAACCCAAAGAGTGTATTTAACGAAATAGGGTCGGGTTTTAAAAACCCAAAAATGAAGCTCCGGAACAGTTCTGCGACCGCATATGCGACCGCATAATGGATATGCGGACCACAAGTCGGTCGCATAATTGCTGATAAAATGATCAAAAAAGTTGTCTGTGTATGCGGTCACTATGCGGTCCGTATAACTGTTATGCGATTGCATAATGTACTGCATAACATTTATGCGCTCGCATAGTCGACCGCATAATTGCTTCAAACTGACCCAATTAACTGTCTCACTTTGCGGCCATTATGAGGTCCGCAGAGTGATTCTGCGGTCGCATAATGGACCGCAAAAATGCACTATTCCGCCAAAAATTTTCTTTTACTTTCCTGTGCATTGTTCAACCCAAAATGTCTGTAGAATTTCTACAATCCTCAAACACATAAGCCTAGTCTGGCACCATGAAATATTATTTTCTTTGCAAATTTTACCGGGCTTTACACTTAAGTTCTTCAAAATTTTCCGGGGTGTTACATTCTCCCCCGCTTAGGATCATTCATCTTTGAATGAACGTTCAAAACTTGTTATTAACATCTTATGCAACTCAGTTTGTTTCATACCACATTCGAGCAGCCCCAAATTTGACTAACTCCCAAAATTTCCAAAACTTTCGCCAGAGTTTCCTTTGTAACTAAGCCTATCCGCGTGTCAAAGAGCCCCAGAAACATATCCTAACAATATATACGTATTCCAACGACGTAACATAATATAAAACAACACCAAATATGGTCTCATAAGCAATATATATCTAGAAAGGAACACCCTTAATGCCAATTGTTCACATGATACGAAATTCATAAAAAGTTAGTCTTATAATTCTTCCCTAGATCACAACTTTAAATGCATGGTCATTCAAACAAATAAGGATACTTTTACTTCATTTCTTCCACAGTCTCCCAAGTAGCCTCTTCAATCTGCTGGTTTTGCCACAACACTTTTACAGAGGTAATTTCTTTATTTCTCAATTTTCGGACTTGCCGATCAATAATAGAAATCGGAATCTCTTCGGAAGTCAATCTCTCATTTACCTCAATAGTCTCAACCGGAATAATGAGTGTCGGATCCCCAACTACTTTCTTCCACATAGACACATGAAACACCGGGTGTACCAATGACATCTCAGGTGGTAGCTCAATCTTGTACGCCACCTCACCGATCCTCTGAATGATTTTGTACGGTCCAACATATCTCAGACTCAATTTTCCTTTCTTACCAAATCGCATTACCCCTTCATGGGGGAAACTTTCAAGAATACCCAATCATCTTCTTTGAACTTCAAATCCCTACGACGAACATCCGAATAGGATTTTTTGACGACTCTGAGCGGTCTTCAACCGCTCCTTAATGATTTTAACTTTTTCCATGGACTGATGCACGAGGTCTGACCCTATCAACTGTGTCATGACCCGAATTTCCCATATTCTGACTGTGATGGCGCCTAACATTTCACATGACAGGCAAGAGAACGTTAGAATAATATTAATCATTTTTAAAATAATTTTTAAATTTATTAATAACAAGGAAGCAAATGCGAAAGCAATTTTAAAATAATCCATAATAATAACGGTGTCTAAATACCATCCCAGAATTGGTTTTACAAGTGCACGAGCTTCTAGAATAAATACAAATAAAGGTATGAATAAAATAAAGCTGTCCAGAAATAAATACACAGCTAAAGTACAATAGACGAAGACTTCAGAACTGCGGACGCCATGCAGTTATACCTCAAGTCTCCTCTAGTAGCTGAAATCCGAGAAAGTCTATGGTACGCCGCTGGGACCAACTCCAAAATCTGCACAAGAAGTGCAGAGTGTAGTATCAGTACAACCGACCTCATGTACTGGTAAGTGCTGAGCCTAACCTCGACGAAGTAGTGACGAGGCTAAGGCGGTTCACTTACATTAACTTGTACGCAATATTAATAATAACAACAATAATAGAAATAAATCAGGTAACTCATTTATAATAATTGAAACCAACCCAGCAGTCATAATCCATTATTATTTCAACCAAATTTTTTGCAGCGTACAACCCGCTTTCACAATATATTCACATTTAATTCTGTTGCAGCGTGCAACCCGCTCTCACAATATATTCACATTTAATTCTGTTGCAGCGTGCAACCCGCTCTCACAATATATTCACATTCAATTTTGTTGCGTCGTGCAACCCGCTCCTCCAATATATTCATTTTAATCAAGTCTGTTGCGGCGTGAAACCCGATTCTCCAATATTGAATTTTAATAAGTCTGTTGCGACGTGCAACCCGATCCTCCAATATTGACTTTTAATAAGTCTGTTGCGGCGTGCAACCGGATCATCCAATATCGACTTTTAATAAGTCTGTTGCGGCGTGCAACCCGCTCCTCCAACATTTTCATTTACCAATTCTTATAGAAGAAATTTTCTCAATAAATGTAACAATTAATATAAAATTACAAGACAACAAGCATACAATAATTATGGTTTAATTATGAAGCAAACAATGACAAATAGCAAATTATTATGAAAATCGGGGAGCAAATAGGCAGTTTAATATTTATTATGCTAAATGTCAAATAACAATTAAGGCACATAATTCAAATAGCATGTAACAATTAATGCAGGAATTCAAGAATTTATATTTGCAAAGAATAAGAGAGAACAATTATTATAATAATTAATTTATGATTGAAAACAATTTGTGATTTTTCAAATAAGCAGGCAAAAAATTAATTTGACGATGTATAGACACTCGTCACCTCCCCTATATATCGTTTACATGCAATTAACATAACAAACAATTTAAGGTTTATATTCCTTCAAGTCAAGGTTAACCCCGACACTTACCTCGCTTTGCAAATTCCAAATCAATTATTCAACCACAACTTTTCCTTTTAAATTTTCCTCCGAAAGCTTCAAATCTATTCACAAGCAATTCAATATATTCAATACTAATCATAGGAATTAATTCCATATGAATTTATAAATTTTCCGGATAAAAATCCGAAATTCATTAAAATATTCGGCAGTGGGACCCACATCTCAAATCCCGAAAAAAACTCACGAAATCCAAACACCTGTTCCGATACGAGTTCAACCATACTAAATTTGTCCAATTTCGATATCAAATGGACCTTCAAATCTTAAATATTTGTTTTAGGAAGATTTTATAAAAATCTAATTTTTCTTCCATAAATTCACGGATTCATGATATAAATGAGTATGAAATCGTGAAATATAATCAATATAGGATAAGGAGCACTTACCCTAATGTTTTCCCGTGAAAATTGCCCAAAACTCGCCTTACCCGAGCTCAAAAATGGGAAAGCATTGAAAATGGGTCGAAACCCCATTTCCAGAACTTAAGTTCTGTTTCTGAGATTTTACCCTTCGCGAACGCGGTCAGTGCCTCGCATTCGCGAAGCATAATTATGTGCTGTCAAATTTTACTCTTCGTGAATGCGAGGGCTACTTCGCGAACGTGAAGCTTTCCTGGATTGGCCTTCGCGAATGCGAGATGCCCTTCGCGAACGCGAAGGCTAATTTTCCTGGCCAGTCTCTTTCCCTTCGCGAACGCGAGGCTTCTATCGCGAAGGCAAAGCTTTGAACCTCAAGCCTTCGCGAACGCGGTCACTATGTCGCGAACGCGAAGCACAAAATGTGCCAGCCCAATTTGCTCTTCGCGTTCGCGAGAGTACCTTCGCGAACGCGAAGAAGAACACACCAGAAGCCTGAAGTCTGCAGAAAACCAGATTTCCTAAGTCCGAAATCATCCCGTAGCCTATCCGAAACTCACCCGAGCCCTCGAGGCTCCAAACCAAACATACACACAAGTTCTAAAATATCATACAAACTTTCTCGCGTGATCGAATCGTCAAAATAACACCCAAAACTACGAATCAGATACCAAATCAAAGGAAGTTTTCAAGAAAACTTTAAAACTTATATTTGCACAACCGGACGTTCGAATCACGTCAAATCAACTCCGATTCTCACCAAATTCGACAGACAAGTCATAAATATTATAGTGGACCTATATCGAGCTCCGAAACCAAAATACGGACCCGAGGTCAATAAATTCAACATTAGTAATTTCTTAGAAATCATTAAGCTTTCAAGCTTTTAATGTTTCATCAAAATTCCATAACTCGGGCTAGGGACTTCGGAATTCAATTCCGGGCATATGCCCAAGTCCCAAATCACGATACGGACTTACCAGAATTTTCAAAACATTGATCCGGGTCTGTTTGCTCAAAATATTGACCAAAGTCAACTTTGTTGAGTTTTAAAGCTTTATTTCCCATTTTAATCCATTTTTCACATAAAAACTTTCCGGAAAATTTTATGGACTGTGCACGCAAGTCGAGGAATGATAAATAGTACTTTTCGAGGTCTTAGAATATAGAATTACTTATTAAATTTAAAGATGACATTTTGGATCATCACATTCTCCACCTCTAAAGCAAACGTTCGTCCTCGAACGGAGTTATAAAAAAATACCTGAGTTGGAGAAAAGGTGTGGATAGTTACTCCGCATGTCCGACTCGGACTCCCAAGTAGATGCCTCTACCGACTGACCTCTCCATTGCACCCGAACTGAAGGATAACTCTTAGACCTCAACTGTCCGACCTGC
>AWOL01S0104757.1:546-11154 GCA_000715115.1 Nicotiana otophora | reverse complement strand
ATGATATTTTCGGAGCATAGACACATGGAACACCGGATGAACCGCTGATAAACTAGGTAGTAATGCAAGCCTGTAGGCTACTTTACCCACCCTTTGAAGAATTTCAAAGGGTCCGATATACCTAGGGCTCAACTTGCCCTTCTTTCCGAACCTCATTACACCTTTCATAGGTGAAACCCAGAGCAATATTCATTCTCCAACCATGAATGCAATATCACAAACTTTATGCTCGTCATAACTCTTTTGCCTAGACTGAGCTGTGCGAAGTTGATCCTGAATAATCTTGACCTTATCCAAGGCATCATGTACCAAATCGGCACCCAACAACCGAGCCTCTCTCGGTTCAAACCAATCAACTGGCGATCGGCATCGCCTTCCGTATAATGCCTCATATGGAGCCATCTGAATGCTCGACTGGTAGCTATTATTATAAGCAAACTCCGTAAGTGGTAAGAAATGATCCCAAGAACCTCCAAAGTCTATAACACAAGCGCGAAGCATATCTTCCAATATCTGAATAGTCCGCTCTGACTGTCCGTCTGTCTGTGGATGAAATGCTGTATTCAACTCCACCCGCGTGCTTAACTCACGCTGTATAGCCCTCCAAAAATGTGAGGTAAAACTACGTACCTCGATCTGAAATAATAGACACGGACATACCGTGAAGGCGGACAATCTCACGAATGTAAATTTCAGCTAACCTCTGAAGAATAGGTAACTGCCACTGGAATGAAATGGGCTGACTTGGTCAACCTGCCCACAATGACCAAAACTGCATCAAATTTTCTCTGTGTCCGTGGGAGCCCAACAACAAAATCCATAGTGATAATATCCCACTTCCACTCCGGAATTTCTAACTTCTGAAGCAAACCACCAGGTCTTTGATGCTCGTACTTAACTTGCTGACAATTCAGACACCGAGCTACATGTGCAACTATATCCTTTTTCATCCTCCTCCACCAATAATGTTGCCTCAAACCTTGATACATTTTAGTGGTACCTGGATGAATAGAATACCTGGAACTGTGCGCCTCTTCAAGAATTAATTCACGAAGCCCATCCACATTAGGCACACAAATATGGCCGTGCATTCGCAGAACTCCATCTTCCCCCACAGCAACCTGTTTGGCATCACCGTGCCGCACCGTGTCCTTAAGGACAAGTAAATGAGGATCATCCTACTGCCTCTCTCTGATGCGCTCATATAAAGAAGACCGAGCGGCTGTACAAGCTAGAACCCGACTGGGTTCTGAAACATCTAACCTCACGAAATGATTAGCCAAAGTATGAACCTCTGCAGCTAATGGCCTCTCACCAACCGGAATATACGCAAGACTGCCCATACTCACGGCCTTTCTACTCAAAGCATCGGCCACCACATTGGCCTTTCCGGGGTGATACAAAATGGTGATATCATAGTATTTCAATAACTCCAACCATATTCTCTGCCTCAAATTAAGATCCTTCTGTTTGAACAGATACTGGAGGCTACGATGATCAGTAAATACCTCACACGAGACACCGTAGAGATAATGCCTCCAAATCTTCAGTGCATGAACAATGGCTGCCAATTCTAAGTCATGAATATGATAATTCTTCTCGTGAACTTTCAACTGCCACGATGCGTACCTTGCCATCTTGCATTAATACTACACCAAGCCCAATGTGCGATGCGTCACAATATACCATATACGATCCTTGTAACGACCCAATCAGCCGTTTTGACTTTTAGAACCCCCTTCCCCTAAATAAAACTTCCAATATGTTCTTTAAATGATTTATGACTTTTGGGGATGGTTGGTTCGGGATTTGGAAGTGTTTGAGGTAAAACCGGAACACTTGGTTTCTTAAGTTGGCCTTAAAGTGCTAAGTTTGACTTCGATCAACATTTTGAGAAAATGACACCGGAATAGAATTTTGATGATTCCAACAGCTTCGTATGGTGATTTTGGACTTAGGAGCGTGATCGGAATTTTATTTGGAAGTCCATAGTGAAATTTGGCTTGAAATGGCTAAAATAGGAATTTAAAGTTTGAAAGTTTGACCGGGGAGTTGACTTTTTGATACCAGAGTCGGAATCTAGTTCTGAAAATTTTCATAGCTCCATTATGTAATTTATGACTTGTGTGTAAAATTTGAGGTCAATCAGAGTTGATTTGATAGGTTCCGACATCGAATGAAGAAGTTGAAAATTCTAAGTTTCATTAAGCTTGAATTGGAGCATAATTCGTGATTTTAGCATTGTTTGATGTGATTTGAGGTTTCAAATAAGTTTGTATGATGTTTTAGGATTTGTTGGTGTTTTGGGTTGAGGTCCCGAGGGCCTCGGGTGAGTTTTAGATGGTTAACGGATCAAAAGTGGGACTTAGCTGCTGCAATATTTTTGCTGGAAATGCTGTCAAAATCGGGATGCCTGTCAAAATCGAGTTCTCGAGATCGAGCTCCCAAGATTGAGCTCCCAAGATCGAGCTCACAAGAACGAACTGGACAGATCGAGCTCCCAAGATCCAATTGGACAGATCGAGCTCCCAAGATCGAACTGGACAGATCGAGCTCCCAAGATCGAGCTCCCGAGATCGAGCTCACAAGAACGAACTGGACAGATCGAGCTCCCAAGATCGAACTGGACAGATCGAGCTCCCAAGATCGAGCTCCCAATAATGAACTGGACAAATCGAGCTCCTAAGATCGAACTGGATAGATCGAGCTCCCAAGATCGAACTGGGCAGATCTGTAAGTTATAAAAACAGAGGCATTCAACCCATTTGCCATATTTAACAAACTTGAGCTTGAACAAAGACGACTTTTGATAGATTTTCAAGGAAAGACATTTGGGGTAAGTGATTCTAACTCGAATTTGATCAATATACACGAATATATCATTGTTTTCACAATATAATTAGTATTTTGAGATTGAAATTTGGAGAAGTTTAGAAATCTCATAGAAACAAAAGTTTTGAGATTTCGGTATTGATTCGGAGTCGGATTTGAGTGAAACTGGTATGGTTGGACTCGTAATTGAATGGGTTATTAGATTTTATTACTTTCACCAGATTTTGAGATATGGCCCCTCAGGCGAATTTTTAATTAATTTCAGATCTTTTCTTTAAAATGTAGTATTTTCTTGTAGAATTGATTCCTATAATATTTAGTGATTGTATCGAATTATTTTTGCTAGATTCGAGCCAGACGGAGTTGGATAATCGTGGAAAAGGCCTTATAGTGGATTAAATTGGAGGAAGACGAGGTAAGTCTCTTGTCTAATCTTGTGAGGGAGAAATTACCTCATAGGTGATTAAGATTAAACAATTGTTACTAAATTGTGGGGGCTACGTACACACGAGGTGACGAGAGTCTGTGTGTAGCTACTATTAATGTTAAAGTCCGGGTAGTTTAGGACTCAAAGCATGCCTTAATTGTATAAATTGTATTCTTTGATTTATTTATATTAATTAATATCTAAAGGAATATATTGTGAACTGTTAGATAAAGATATTAAAGGATGAAAATCTCATGTGCTTGATTTTTGTTTAAATAAATTAATTGTTAAAAGGAATTATTCTTCCTCCTGAATTTATCTCTTAATAAATATACTCTCCTTCCGGAGGTACATACGAAAATGTCCTCTTTTCTTGTGGAGCAGGCCGAACGCCTCGGCAGGATAGATGCATCTATGGATCGCGCCGCACGTCCCTCGGCAGTGTACAGGACACTCTGGATCGGGCCGTACGTCCTCGGCAGAAATTGTGCTTAATAATAATAATTATACGATACTTTGACGGTTTATTGCAGCTTGTAAAACTATTTGATAAATTGGAAATTCATTGAAATTAAATTTGCAGCTTGTAAAGCTATTTGATAAATTGGAAATTCATTGAAATTGAATTGGAGCTTGTAAAGCTATTTGATAAATTGGAATTTTATTTAAATTGAAGGATTTAATATATATATTGAGAATTGTTGCATTTTGAAGGAATTTAAGTATTTCTGTTGGTAAAATTAATTATTGTTATATTCTTTGAATCATGCTGATTTAAATATTCTAATTTTATTTTAATTATTATTATTGACCCATAGTGAGTGTCAAAGTCGGCCATCTCGTCTCTACCACTTCGAGATTAGGCTTGATACTTACTGGGTACACGTTGTTTACGTACTCATACTGCACTTACTGCACTTTTTGTGCAGGATCTGAGATAGGTACTAGTGGAGGACATATCATCACATAACCACGTCATCCCGAGGCATAGTGGCGAGCTGCCTTTCTGAGTCATTCTGTAGCTACCAGTGTCTCTTCTTATAATTACATTCTGTCTATTTCATTTCAGACAGTATTTGGAGTTTTGTATAATCTACTAGATGCTCATGCACTTGTGACACCAGGTCTTGGCACACACATTGATAGAATTTGGTATTTTATGATTTTCTTGGATTAAAAGTTTAATCAATATATGTTTGATTTATCAGTTGGCTTGCCTACCTGTAGTGTTGGGCGCCATCACGACACATAGGTGAAATTGGGTCGTGACAACATGGTATCAGAGCGTTAGGTTCACGTAGGTCTCACGAGTCATGAGCAAGTCTAGTAGAGTCTTGTGGATCGGTACAAAGACGTGTGTGCTTATCCTCGAGAGGCTACATGGCTGTTAGGAATACTTTCCTTTTTGATTCCTCATCGTCCGATTCGATTCCTTTGAGGCTTATGCCTACATTTCCTTCATATTCAATCTTATGCGACGTAAAACGCTTGTTATAATTTGGGGATTGAGGAAACTTTTAATGGTACTACAGATGTAGTATAAGATGCTTCTCTATGTGTAATTAATTGGGCTATTGTCATCGCCTTGCGAAGGCCGCTCTGTCATTTCAAATTTAGTATCAGTACTACCTAAGGTTTTGAGATTTGTCATTGATTGTTATGATGATTCGTGCGTTGTTATCGCACAGTGTTTATGAAATGGTAAAATGCCCGTCTATGTGTCGGGGCAGTAAACGACTTAAAAGAAGGTCTTCTCAGTACATGATTCAAAGGTTCCATGTTTTAATTCCAGCGGAGAAAAGGAAATCGGACTATGAATGTTCAGGTTTGGGATTGATGGAGTAACGGAGCTTGATGTTTTCGAGTGTGGTAGAGTTCTCAATTTTGATGTGGTGTCATCGCCTTGTAAAATGCGTTAAGGTTCGCCAGTGTTATGATTTTCTTCAACTCTCCTTCATGACGGGGTGTTAGGAATTGGTATAGGGGAAGCAGTCGTTAGAGATCGTGGTGTGAAGGGAGTCAGGATCGAAGCATCGTTTCTAGTATTGATGTCTCAAGAAGGATGATCGTCCAAAAGATTTAAAGCTGGTAACGAGCTATTGGTTCAAGTGCTATAGAGATGGATTTTGAGTTAAAACAACAACTGGGCAGCGAAGGATGAGGAAGGACATGTGGTAGGTGCCTTGCGGTGGTTAGGCTCCGAAAAGGCCAAGTGTAAGAAAACAGAAGCAGAGTAGTTGCTTAAAGGAAATAGTTGACCAAAATGGGAGAGTGCTAAGGTAGCACATGGGTTACGTGGTAGGATGATTACATGTCTTGAGGAACGTTTGGAGTGATTTGGGATGTAGAGTGGACAATGACTAGGTCTACGGACTTAAGTTATAATATTAGCCGCTATATTAAGGAAGATTGGATACAACATAAGGGAGTTGCTTGATGTGAAGAAGGATACAACATAACTTTGGATTTGAAGGTATTGTCGCACCTCTAGTTGACGTCCGTGAGGTGTGAACGGACTGGTGTAGCTGGTGAATGAGCCTAGACTCAGGATGATCTACTGATTTCGTAGTATTTGCAACCAGTGCAGCGGCGTTGGCATATGTCGGCATGTAATTTCCATGGGTGGGTTATCTTCTGTGAGCAGGTTAGCGGTCGCGTGGTGTTGATGAAGCTTCTGTGAAGAATTCTACTGTCTACCCGGTAGGAGATTTAATATGTAAATGTGGTTAGTGGTTCAGAGTGTTTATTTAAGATTAATAGAAGGATTTCGAGAAAATTTGGCGAGTTGGGTGTGCAAGATCATGTCAACGATGAAGAAAGAATCTCGGTGGATTCCAGAATTTTGTAATTGTAGCTTTAAGCTAAGTGGGAGAGCCCCATCGTCTATGATTGGATTGCGTAGTGTCAAGTTGTGCGGTTTCTAGTTATCGGTGTATTGGTGGGTCATTAAAACTAAGGAAAGAAAACATCAGTGGTAATTTGAGCAAAGGATTTGGGGAATGTGTGCTATATTTGGCCTTATCAATTCATATTCAGGTTTTTGGAAGACTCAGAGTTTGTGCTTCGTGTAGATGTAATGCACAGGAAAGTGAGACAGTCGGATGTTTCCTTGATAAAGTGTCCATGTGCTAGCAGAGCCTTAGAATTGATCATGTTTGGGAACGAGTCAGAGCAAGTGACTCTCAATAACGGTCCTAGTGGATTCAAAAAAATAATAAATTAAAGTGTGGTGTCTAAGGATCTCGAGTCTATGGTATGGTTGAGTATCGAGCTTTTGCAGCAGATTATGAAATGGGGCTTAGAGTACTCTACGTTATCTTCAGGTTGTGGTGTAGCATTGGAAGAACGGAAGAAAATAACTTCAGATTCATAAAAGTATCAGAATGGGTATACTAGTTGAAGATGTAAAAAATGCGCACAAGAAGGGATATGAGATAATTAGTGGGTTTTGAAATAGCGTGGTCTCGTGAAATAAGGTCACTTGGGATGAGTGCGGATTTTAGTTCGTGATGTAATGAATGGAACTACTATTATTTCTAAGGCAAGTTGAGAGTAAATTAAGAAAAGACGGATCATCTCACAATGGTTGAATCGGCACGATGGTGGCAATAATCAGTTCCTTCAGCGCATTGAATTATGCATATGATTTGTAGCGGTACGTGCGAGGCTTGATGGCCACCGCAATTGATTTTATTTGGATAAATTCAAGTATTATGACATATTATGTGTAGAGGGATCCCAGAAGAGTTATGGTGGTTTAGACCACTACTTGAGGCCGGTATTTTCTATGGATATGGGAATTCAGTGACGCGTTGCAATGGTTCTCTTGAAATGAGTTAAGAAGAAGGTTTCTATATGATGAAGTGTTTACCCTATTAGTGGTTCGGGAGTTATGGTGGAATTCTTGTACTCCTGCGCATTGGCATGGTTAAGTGCACTAAGTAGCATGGGATTCGAAAGTTGACGATTTAAGATTTCGGTTCTGTGTTGACAAGGATGTCATGAGCTCGGATGAGCAGGAAAGGGATTTAGATGTTTAAAGTAAGATGGTATTGTTTTTGGCATCATCTAAGGTCGTTGTCAGGTGTAAGAGACCTTGTGTATTGATTTGTGGATTCTTGATATGTTTTACAACATTAGTGTAACCGGTAGCATGGATGTGCAAACTTGTTACCTGGTGCGAAAGGTCGTGGGAGCGTGTCTGACGGAAAGATTGTGTAAGAGTGACATGTAGTCACTTGATTGAGTGAAGATTGAAACCAAGTATAAAGATTGTGGTAATATCGTTGATTCGAGAATTTATGCCTGGAGGCCGCTCTGTTCATTTGGTTGTGAACTGTGGAAGTTGTTCCGATTATGATGGCTATTCTTGTGTGTTATGGGAAAAAGGGTTATTATGGATCCTTGAAAGGTTATTATCCCAGTACAGTGCGATCAGAATCGGCTTGAGGTATGTGGATGGATTTAAATATGAATACGGGCTCTATATCAGCCCGAATGTGTTCATTTAAGCATAAAAGCTCTCTATGGTGGAGTATTCGAACGTTGGATGTCGTTTTGTTGTCGGTTATTTCATGTAATACTATATTGTGTCGTGTGAGTTATGAAATGGCTTGATAAATTTCTTATGTGATGAGGTTCCGCGTAGCGATGGTGTGATGTGAGCAGGATGGCTCTCGAGATTCATATCATATATCACACCTTAGTTGTACTTGAGTTTTGTAGCGTATGGCACTGTCGGTCCTTCCAGGGATGATATTATGCACTGAGCGTGCTTGTGTTCGATATTCAGATATTTTGTAGTAATGAGCATTTTAGCGCAGTAAGTATTTTCTTATAGATTCTTTTTGTGCGGATCGGGTGGCACGCCGCCACGGGTATGTTGTTTGGATCGGGTTGCACGTCGCAACACTGTGATGTTGAGTCCAGTCCCCTATATGCTATTTTGTGTGTTTGTGTCCCATTTTCTGAGGAAGGTTCATGACACCTTTTCAGTTTTCTAATTAGTCACGTAGGTTGAGTAATCCTTTCTAGCGTTCGTTTTCTTACGTATCGCAATCGAGTCCGTAGCTTATTAGCTCATCATGGCATCATATGAGGCTTATTGGTTCGTTTTATCATGTTTGAGGTAGTTTATTGCCCGAGCAGCTTATACTTGGTGAGACGAGATTATTGAATTTTGGATATGTGCGATCAGATTATATGGAGTGTAATAAAGAGCAAATACCATTATTTGGTTATAATGAGGCAATGGTTCTTGTCATAAAGAGAAACTCAATAATTGTTGACTCGATAGTTGATTATGAATTTCTACACATTTCTTCCATCGTGGAAGAATTGCAAGAGTTGGGACATGACTTATATATATCATGAGGTGTGTTGTGAACATCAGATTCGTGAAATTTTGGCTATTGTTCTCAGAGGATGTTATTATAGTCATGTGAATTATGCGGTGCATGGTCTAAATTCAACAAAGTTATGCAATCCTGTATTAGTGCATCGTGTAGTGATTGATACGACATTCATAGGTTGGAGACAGGCATGGTGGGGAATTTTGGATGTTAGAATTGTGCTCTAAGGCTTATTTACTTAAATAAATGGGAGAATTTTAAGATTGGCTCGAGTTAATGTGCTCAACTGGGTGTGGTAGCACGGGTAGGTGCAAGAGGTGTTAAACAATAATTTTGGATAACTCCAGAACACTCCTAAGTACGTTCGAGGACGAACGTATATTTAAGTGGGAGAGAATGTAACGACCCAACCGGTCGTTTTGACTTTTAGAACCCCCTTCCCCTAAATAAAACTTCCAGTATGTTCTTTAAATGATTTATGACTTGTGGGGATGGTTGGTTCGGGATTTGAAAGTGTTTGAGGTGAAACCGAAACACTTGGTTCCTTAAGTTGGCCTTAAAGTGCTAAGTTTGACTTCGGTCAACATTTTGAGAAAACGACCCCGGAATAGAATTTTGATGATTCCAACAGCTTCGTATGGTGATTTTGGACTTAGGAGCGTGATCGGAATTTTATTTGAAAGTCCGTAGTGAAATTTGGCTTGAAATAGCTAAAATAGGAATTTAAAGTTTGAAAGTTTGACCGGGGAGTTGAGTTTTTGATACCGGAGTCGGAATCCAGTTCCGAAAATTTTCATAGCTCCATTATGTAATTTATGACTTGTGTGTAACATTTGAGGTCAATCGGAGTTGATTTGATAGAATCCGACATCGAATGAAGAAGTTGAAAATTCTAAGTTTCATTAAGCTTGAATTGGAGCATGATTCGTGATTTTAGTGTTGTTTGATGTGATTTGAGGTTTCAAATAAGTTTGTATGATGTTTTAGGATTTGTTGGTGTTTTGGGTTGAGGTCTCGAGGGCCTCGGGTGAGTTTCGGATGGTTAACAGATCAAAAGTGGGACTTAGTTGCTGCAATTTTTCTACTGGAAATGCTGTCAAAATCGGGCTGCCTGTCAAAATCGAGCTCCCGAGATCGAGCTCCCGAGATCGAGCTCCCAAGATCGAGCTCACAAGAACGAACTGGACAGATCGAGCTCCCAAGATCGAGCTCCCAATATCGAGCTCCCGAAATCGAGCTCCCGAGATCGAGCTCCCAAGATCAAGCTCCCAAGAACGAACTTGACAGATCGAGCTCCCTAGATTGAACTGGACAGATCGAGCTCCCAAGATCGAACTGGGCAGATCTGTAAGTTATAAAAACAGAGGCATTCAACCCATTTGCCATTTTTGACAAACTTGAGCTTGAACAGAGGCGACTTTTGATAGATTTTCAAGGAAAGACATTTGGGGTAAGTGATTCTAACTCGGATTTGATCAATATATACGAATATATCATTGTTTTCACAATTTAATTAGTATTTTGAGATTGAAATTTGGAGAAGTTTAGAAATCTCATAGAAACGAAATTTTGAGATTTCGGTATCGATTCGGAGTCGGATTTGAGTAAAACTGGTATGGTTGGACTCGTAATGGAATGGGTTGTCGGATTTTATAACTTTTGCTGGATTCCGAGATGTGGGCCCCGCGGGCAAAATTTTAATTAATTTCGGATCTTTTCTTTAAAATGTAGTATTTTCTTATAGAATTGATTCCTATAATATTTAGTGATTGTATCGAATTATTTTGGCTAGATTCGAGCCAGACGGAATTGGATAATCGTGGAAAAGGCCTTATAGTGGATTAAATTGGAGCAAGACGAGGTAAGTCTCTTGTCTAATCTTGTGAGGGGGAAATTACCTCATAGGTGATTAAGATTAAATAATTGTTGCTAATTGTGGGGGCTACGTACGCACGAGGTGACGAGAGTCCGTGCGTAGCTACTATTAATGCTAAAGTC
>AWOL01S0104747.1:38895-55428 GCA_000715115.1 Nicotiana otophora | reverse complement strand
GGACATTAATACATGTCAAATAGTACTAGTATGCAAACCAAACACCAATTTAAGAACTCGGAAATACAGTATGAATATGATGAATCAAGGCGACAATAGAATAGCATAGATACCCATTTAAACCAAATGAAGCTCATCAAGTGCTATCATTAACATTATAGAATTTATGATGAGATTTTCTGTAACCATTTTCACACAAAGAGGCCCTGCCGACTCACCCCAATGTATGCGTTGATACCTAATTTTCCCTCATATTTTCAAATATATATATATATATATATATATATATATATATATATATACACACACACACACACTCTTTCAAAATAGTGCATATATCCAAATTATTTTTATGATGATTTAGTTATCTAAAATTATCATTTACACCAATATGAGGTTTTAAATATTTTTAGTGCATTTCTTATAATTACATTTGCAGTTTAAAAGCTAAATTGCATATTTTTGCAATAATAGCCCATATTCATGTATAATTACATTATTTATGAAAATTGTTTTATATTTTTATTATGTAATTTATTATTTTTAATTATTTTAGTGCACAAGTAATATTTTTATTATTTATAAATTACTTTTATAAATTATTATTTTGTTTTGCTAATATATTAGGTATTTAAAAACTAGCCTAAATCCTAACTATTTTTCGGACCAAGCAATGGGCCAAAACCTAATACCCTAGCCCAAATAACCCCCAACCCAAATCAAATTAACCCAATCCCACAACCCGGTCGCGACCCGTCCAAACCTAACGCGATCCAACTCCTTTCTAATCGTGGCCTTTGATCTCTAAGATCAACGACCCACATCAAATTCCCCTATTTTATTACCCCAAACCCCCTAACCCTAACCTCATTCTCACTGTCCGCCGCCCTCATATCCTCACCTCCCTTCTCCCTCCTAAGAACCTTAGCCGCCGATGCCCCTCTAAAATCTCTCCTAATCCCATAAAATATGGGATTCTATGGCTATTCATTGCCATATACGGCCTCTCCCTGGTATTGGTTACTCTTCTATACTGCTTGCCTAAACATGGCAAGCATATCTCATCAAGATTGAAACAAAATCGGTTCAAATCCTTGACCTTTCTGCTATTTCGTCTATATTCATCCTTTGTTCTATTATGGGTACGAATCTCTATGTATTTTCTGTCAATTCGTACTTACCCTAAAACTAGGGTTTTTAGATTTCTTCAAATCAGCCTAAAATTGGTTTGATTCTCCAACTTTTAGTACTATTTGTGTCTATATTCATACTATGTTATCATTTATATATATATTCTGTTGATATTTATTTTCCTAAAAACATTAGGGTTTACCGGCTTATTCTCCAAATTTAATTTTAAATTGATTTATGTGTTCTTCTTTTCTTTTATGGTCTGATTGTTTGTATTTCCTTACTTATGTGCTGATTTTTACCACTATATAAACCCATTCCCTTTCCCCTTTTTGGACATACGAAAAGTCACTAAAAAACACTCTCACTAAAAATTGAGGTTTCTACTCTGTATTTGTTTACTATTCTATTATGTTTGGCTCTTGGCCGGCTGAAAGCCAATGCCATCGGATTTCTACTTTTCTGACCATCTTATGGGTGTGAGCACTGCCTTGGGTTCTTGAAACCCTTGGGAACTTGACATATCTAAGACTCTGGGTCCTTACTGCTGTTATTTTCTTGTTTATTGAACAATTACTGGTTAGTTTCTAAACCCTCGCAATGTTTATTTACTTATGTTAGCATGTTCTTTGAAACTTCACGACTTAATGTATTTCTTTGACTCTTTTCTGCCTAATTCTACCTATGATTGTTAGCCTAATAATGTTTCTGCACCTAGCTTAGTTAGTTTGGAAAGAATGAAGCATGATTAGTTTAGTATTGTTGATAATTTAAATGTTCTATTTTGACTATATAGTCTAATCCATGTTTCTCTGCCTAATTCTGAATTTCTAATGGCCAATTGATGTTATTAACTTGCCCCTATTTTGTGTAAGACCTTACTCCAAATGTTGTATGCTTCTATGACTATTGTTGCCACTATATGTGTTCTTGCCATGACCAATCTGTACCCCTAATGACTTGTGATCTTTTAAAACTAATTTCCTTTGATTAATACCCTCTATGATACTTGATTCTATTTGTGTTATACTATCTAAACCTAAGTTAGTATAATCTGATCCATTAAGTCATAAACTAGTTGCATTACATGGTTTTACTAGCCTAATGCCCTTGCTTGTTAACTTTGCAATCCTAAAATCTTTGTCTCTTAGCACATGTCACCCTGCCTAGTGTGTTAATTTGCTTTTGGAGTTCATTATGTGATTATCCTATAGTGTTTGCAAATGCTTTTCCAAACTTATTATCTTTATCACTTGTTTCTTATTCTGGGGCTGGTTGAAAGCCAAAGCCCTTCCCCCCAAGTCCCCTCTATCAACCTCCCTAGTGTGAGCACTGCACTGGGTTCTTGAAGCCCTTGGGAACTCTGACACACTGGGGTCCAGGTTCTTTGTCACTTTTCCTAATTGCTCAACCTTGCCCCCTTTTAACCTACTGGATAAACCAGTTGGTTTGTGTAAATGATTGTTCACCTGGGACTTTTGAACAAGTTATGGCTACTGGATCTGGGCAATTTTGTGTAAATGGAGGTTGTTTATTTTTGGGCTGTTGCGCAACTGTTTGGATATGGTGTTAAAGACCTAGCCAGGCTGGGTATGCATTGGGCCTGCCTTAGGCCCATTATAGCAATTCTATAATTCTATAATTTATTTCACTCATTGGGCCTATAATAATATTGTAATAACAATTGGGTGTTAGTCAAATTAGGAAAATGGTTTATTCTCACTTTGGATGTGAACGGGTAGAAATACTGCTTATAGGGGTTAATTTGCTCAAACATGTTCTGCTCCTATGTGCTGTTATATAACCTGCCTATAGGACCTAAGTGTTTCATTCGCTTAATGTATTATGTTTCTATATGTCTTGATAGATATCATGCCTATAGGGAATAAAGCGATCAATGTTTCAGTCTATGACCATAGGGTCATGTTAGCTTTATGCTCTACAAATTTGCAATTTTAGAAATCATGCCTATAGGGTTTTAATTGATTAATGTGATATTGTTATAATTGCTCACTTAGAAAACATGTCTATAGGAGCTAAAACCAGTTTTAATCGCTAATCATAGAAATCATGCCTATAGCGTAATCCCTCTCGCCTTAATGTGTTAATATTTAACTTTCAAACACTGTTTTATTGCTTAACTTTGCCGCTCTTAGAAAGCATGCCTATAGGATCAAAATGGGAAATTCTGAGTATTTTCAATAGTTATCACTGCAAATTACTGCGCAAATCACCTAGAAATCATGTCTATAGCTTTAACCACTTGTAATCTGTAACTTCAACAGTCAGCTCGCAATTCCAGATTCCCTAAAATGTATAGTTGTTCAGAAATTACGTCTATAAAGGTAGCATCTTGCATTTGAAACTGCCTGTATGTTTGAATCCCAAGGTCACATAGAAACCATGTCTATAGGGCTTAATGGCTTTAATTTGCCTCAATACTGAAATTGTCTAACGCTTAATCTGAAAATTTGTTCGTGTGCATTTGTTGTCTAAGTGTGGAGGCTAACTTGAGCCCTTAATTGCTTTTACACGAAGTTCAACTTGTTTTATATGTCGCCTAGTTTTATCATTTCTGAGCATCCTAAGCTAAGTCTAGAAACCATCCAAAATAGAGGTCCAGATGCCTCCTGGGCCACAGGCATGGGACTTGTAGTGCACACATAGGGCACGGTTTAGAATCAACTAGTGAGCTTTAGGTAAAGATTTAAAGATAGTAATCGGGTAGCAGGAGATGATAGTCTCTGCCCGCTGAATAATATGAGTAACACCCCACCTCGAGGGAGTTACGAAGTATTATTTATGTTGCACGGGGTGATCCTTTAGGCTAAAGAATTTAGAACCCCCAATCTTGTCTTTAAACCTATTATTTGTGTTTACTCAAGGACTTTCTAATAATGATTTATTTTTCAAACTTCTTGTTTTTCTCTCTCACTATTTGACTAATTCATATAATTCAAGTTTGGTTGGGACCCACAGTTGTGGACCTCAAAGAGTTCCTAACACCTTCTCTTCGAGGTAATTTGAGCCCTTATCCGATCTTTGGTGACGCAAACTGGTTAAACCAGAGTTATTTGCAAATAGGTGCTCTAACACACCTCAAACCTGTTAGGTGGCGACTCTCTCTTTTAACACCCTTACTTTAAAAGAGTTATCACGTGTCGAAACCCGATTCGGGAGAAAGAGGGGCGTGACAAACACGATTAAATAAAAGGATATACTTGTGCAGAAAAGTAAACATTTCAAGTGTTGAGGATATAAGTATTCAATTGAGCCAAATACTTGAATAACTTTTGAAGAAAAGATCTGGCTACAACTGAAAAAAATTAATTGGACCATTAACTAAATTTGGCAAGTCAACAGAGTAGATGATAGATACATGATCTAGTTTAAGGGATTCAAATGTTATGTTTTCCTCATGCCTAGTTCATCTTTGCTATAACGGTCAATATGATCAACACCTATTAATGTCAACTGTGAAAAATATAGCAACTGCAATCTCAGATAAGTCGAAGCTGAGAATGCTTGGCATTGTATAGAATTAAGTGGCATTACAGATATATTAGATAATTTTCTACTCAAATTAATTTTCTTACTATGTATAAGATAATTTATCTTCTCATATTAGATATGTTTTGTTGAGGAAGAGGCACACCCGAAAATAAAGAAGATAAAGAACACCAAAATTAACGTGGAATCCCCTTCAAGTCGAAGGTAAAAACCACGGGATCAAAAAAATCCAAAAAACTCAACTATAACAATAAGAGGGTTACAAATGTTCTCCAAATTGGCTACACAACAAGTGCCAAACACGGAGCAACAATAGCAATAAGAGAAACGACAAATCAATTAAAGAAAGAGGAGAAATCACAAAACTGGGGCTGTTATTCGGGGAATAAAATCAGATGCTACAGGCCACAAAATACGATCTTTACCGTTCCAATAAATTATCAAGACGTTATTAACACTCAGTGAAACTTTCAGCACGATCCAACGATTAATGAATTGATAAACGGGATTTGAAGTTGGCTGGTTGGAATACAATCTGCAGCAAAACAAATACTTTTCTTCTATTTCTCTCTTGATGAAAGCTCTCTCAAAAACCACTCTTATGTGCTTAAGTCTTTCAAAGACTTGTACCAATGAGCATGGAACAATTCTCCAAGGTTGTCTTATTTATACATAATGAGTGGCGCATTCTCTTAAAGCCAAAACCAACTATAAATAGGAATATAAATCGAATCCAATTCCGAATAGGAATGAAAACCAAAAGCGAATAGTATTAGGCCATTGCGCATTTGGCTGGACAACATGTGTATGGGCCCAACAAACTACCCCTCCAGCCAAGGGGCCAAATATGTCTTCAAGTAGAGGAACTATTGACAGGCTTCATGCCTGCCAAGTTTCTGCAAAATTCATATTTATCTGCAACTACCACCTTTGTCAGCATATCCGAAGTATTTTCAGTAGTGTGCATCTTCTCAACCTCAAATAATTTCTCTTCCACGGCCATTCTTATCCAATGATACTTTCTATTTATATGTTTAGTCTTAGAATGAAAAAGGGAGTTCTTTGTGAGACAGATAACACTCTGATTATCACAAAATATGATGTACCTTGGCTGTTCAAAACCAAGATCATTAATAAACTCTTTCATCCAAAATAGTTTTTTGGCACCTTCTGTTACATTAATATATTCGGCATCTGTGGTGGATAGAGCTATGCACTTGTGTAGTCTAGATTGCCAAGAAACAGCCCCCCCCCCTGTAAAAGTGACCAAATAAGAAGAAGTGGATCTTGAATTATCAAGATTGCCTCCTAAATTAGAGTCTGTGTAACAAACAAGTTCAGGCTTGCCATTGCCAAAGTACAACTTCAAATCTGCAGTACCTTTCAAATACCTTAATATCTATTTGACTGCATCCCAATGTTTTTTCCAAGATTAGAAAGGAATCTACTAACAGTACCAACGACATGTGCAATATCTGGTCTAGTGCAAACCATAGCATACATCAAGCTAACAACGGCAGAAGAGTAAGGAATACGAGACATCTCTTTTTTCTCTTCATCAGTAGATAGACTCTGACTAATACCTAATTTGAAGTGTTTAGCAAAAGAGTGCTAACCACTTTTGCATCTGTCATATTGAACCTCTTGAGTACCTTCTCAATGTATTCTTTTGGGACAAAAATAACTCCTTTCTATCTCTATGTAGGTGGATTTGAATGCCCAAGAGTTTCTTTGCTGGCCCCAAGTCATTCATCGCAAACGATTTGCTCAACTGCTTCTTAAGGACTGAAATTCTAGATTTATTCTTGCCAACAATAAGCATATCATCCACATAAAGCAATAAGATAATAAAATCATCATCAGTGAACTTATGGAAGAATATACAATGGTCTGAAGAAGTTTTCTTGTACCCTTGTTCTTCTATGACAGATTCAAACTTCAAATATCATTGCCTTGGAGCTTGTTTCAATCCATACAGGCTCTTTTTCAATTTGCAGATATAATTTTCTTTTTTCTTAGTTACAAAACCCTCAGGTTGCTCCATATAAATCTCCTCATCTAAATCATTATGAAGAAAAGCAGTCTTGACATCCATCCGCTCAACCTCTAAATCTAGACTCGCGGCTAAGCCTAGAACCACACGAATAGAAGACATTTTCACAACATGGGAGAAAATTTCATCAAAGTCAACTCCCATCTTCTAGCCAAAACCTTTAACAACTAACCTCGTCTTGTATCTAGGCGTAGAGGTATGGTTATATTGCTTTATTCTGAATATCCATATGTTAGATAAAGCTCTCTTACCTTTCGGTAATTTCACTAACTCATATGTGCCATTCTCATGGAATGACTTTATCTCATCTTCCATGGCTTTGATCCACTGATATTTGTGAGTATCTTGCATGGCTTCATCATAATTTTCAGGTTCTCCCATGTCAGTCAAAAGTACATACTCATCAGGAGGATAGCGCATGGAGTTTTGCTTCTCCCTTGTAGATCTTCTAAGAGAGGTTTCAGGAGCATTCAAAGTAGTTACCTGAGTAGGAATTGGTTGATGATAAACCACAACTTCATCGACCGGAGCATCCATAACATCTCCATCATGATGATTATTTTGATCTTGATCACTATCTTCATTATTGTCTTGGGTTCAGAGACGGATCCAGGATTTGATGACGACGAGCGCCATTATTTTTAATACAAACCTATCACTAGTGAAGGAGATTAAATTAGGGTGTACATTCTGCCGGTTCAACCCATTTTGAATTAGTTCGGTTTGATCCGATCCATTATGAAATAATTCAATCAACTTACTAAATTTTTAGTACATAAATAAATATGTGATCACCAAAACAACTGTTTAATTCGATCTAATTCTCTCACAATTTCTAATTATTATGATTAAAAAACATAAATAAAATTTAAATTAGCAAATACATCTAATCAACCTACATATAGATAGATAGTATTGCATTTATTGATGCCATCACATTTTTAATGATTAAAATCACATTCAAATAAAATTTAAAGATCTAGAATGAGAAAAAGGAAGAAAATATATAATTCTAAATAAATAATAATAATGAGGTTGTACTAAGACAGAAGAAATACAACAATGAAGAAAATAGAAGGAATTAAAAAGGAGGAGCAACTACAAAAATGAAGAAAATAGAAGGAATTAAAAAAGAGAAGCAGTTGGGACCACAATGAGAAATAAACACCAGCTTGGGACTAAGTGAGATTCGATCCTAAGTTTGGACTATGGAAATTTGGCAACTCAACCATGGCACCCACAGTCAATTTGTTACCTTCGGGTGCCACTCAAAACTTATATCATATTTTCCAATAAAATACCAATACATAAATAGAATTTCACATGAACGTCCCGGTGTCGTACCACCCCAAAGTCCCTACATAGATCCACCCTTACTTGGGTTCCTTCATGTGCAATGGATGCCTTAACAATTGAAACTGGATCAATATCAACTAAGTTCTCATTACTATGAGAATCTATCTTCTCAGCTTTGTCAATATCTTCAATAGTTTGGTCTTCAAAGAATATTACATCACGACTTCTAATATGTTTATTATCAACTAGATCATAAAAATGATACCCAAACTCATCTTGACCATAACCGATAAAGATGCAGTGCTTAGTTTTGACATCCAATTTCGATCTCTCATCTTTAGGAATATGCATACAAGTTTTACACCCAAAAACTCTCAGGTGATCATAAGAAATATCTTTGAAAAACCAAACTCTGTCTGGGACATCACCATCCAAAGCAACAGCAGGAAACAAATTGATAACATAGGCAACAATGTTAAGTGCTTCCGCCCAAAATATATTTGGAAGTTTAGCCTCTGAAACCAGGCATCTAACTCTTTCAACTAGAGTTCTATTCATCCTCTCTGCCAAACCATTCAATTGAGGAGTCTTGGGCGGAGTTTTCTGATGACGAATTCCTTGTTATTTACAATAGTTATCAAAGGGACCACAATATTCACCACCATTGTCAGAGCGAATAGATTTTAATTTCTTCCCCATCTGTCTCTCAGCTAAGGCCTGAAATTCCTTAAACACGCCGAGTGCTTGATCTTTAGATTTCAAAGGATACACCCAGAGCTTACGAGAATGATCATCAATGAATGTCACAAAGTAAAGTCTACCACCTTTTGACTTTACTTTAAAAGTACCACACAAATCATAGTGTACTAGCTCCAATACATTTTGTCTTTCTTGAGAGAGGATGGCTATAAAAGGAAACCCTTTTTCTGTTTGCCAGCTAAACAATGGATACACCTTTTCAGCTTTGCTTGTTTCACTTCAGAAAGAAAACTTTTCTTAGCCAAACACGTAATCCCCCTCTCACTCATATGACTCAATCTTCTGTGCCACAATTCTGATAAAGTGTCACTTTCCACCAGATTTATGAAGTCATTAAGAATAGAGCCTTGTGTCTGTCACGGCCAAAAATCCCACCACAAGCATTGTGATGGCACTTAGTCTCTAAGACTAAGTAAGTCGATTATAATTATAATTCAAGACCAATTATTTTATATATAAATACTTAAATACTAGTGTCAAAACCAACAACAAAAATAATTCTATCAACCTCCCAAGACTGGTAATACTGAGTCACGAACTATAATTGAATACATGAAATGATCTCAAGGATCAAATACTAAATACTGTTTGATTAATAATTAACAATACAATAAAATGGAAAGACTCCAAGGGATTTCGACGACCAAGCAGCTCTACCTTGAATCCTTGCAATCATACTTTAACTCCGTCCGAGTCCGATATGTCCAACACTTGGCTCAGCACAAAAATGATCAGAAGTGTAGTATTAGTACACCACGGTCAGTACCCAGTGTCGTGCCCCTTTTTCTCGCAAAATCGGGTTTCGACATGTGACAACTCTTTTAATCAAGTATTAAAAGAGGAGAGTCGCCTCCTAACGGTTTCAAGTGCGTTAGGTTACCTATTATGCAAATGACTCTGTTTGACTAGTCAACGCCACCAAAGATCGGGTAAGGGCTCAAGTTACCTCAAAGAGAAGGTGTTAGCCACTCCTCGAGGTCCACAATTATGGGTCCCGGACGAACTTAAGATTATGTGGATTATGATTAAGCTAGGTTATCAAATAAACAAAAGGAGCTCAGAAGTCACAGAACTTTATTACAACATGATTGATACAGGTCTTAGTGTGAATATAGGAATACAACTATTTAGATCTAATAACAATATATAAAGAGGAGGGGGGTCCTAAGTTTTTTTAGCCTAAAGAATCACCCCGTGTAACATAAATAATACTTCGTAACTCTCTCAAGATGGGGTATTACTCATATTATTTAACGGGCACAGACTATCATCTCTTGCTACCTGATTACTATGTTAAAGTTGTTACCTAAAGGCGTTCTAATTCAATTATAGGTCGTACCCTATGCGTGCACTACCCGCCCCAAACCTATGGTCCAGGAGGTATTGGACCTTTACTTTGGATGGTTCTAGACCTTACTTAGGCTACTCAGAAATGTTAAAACTAGGCGACATACAAAATATATTGGACTTCACGTATAAGCAGTCAAGGCTCAAGTTTGCNAAGTGGATCTTGAATTATCAAGATTGCCTCCTAAATTAGAGTCTGTGTAACAAACAAGTTCAGGCTTGCCATTGCCAAAGTACAACTTCAAATCTGCAGTACCTTTCAAATACCTTAATATCTATTTGACTGCATCCCAATGTTTTTTCCAAGATTAGAAAGGAATCTACTAACAGTACCAACGACATGTGCAATATCTGGTCTAGTGCAAACCATAGCATACATCAAGCTAACAACGGCAGAAGAGTAAGGAATACGAGACATCTCTTTTTTCTCTTCATCAGTAGATAGACTCTGACTAATACCTAATTTGAAGTGTTTAGCAAAAGAGTGCTAACCACTTTTGCATCTGTCATATTGAACCTCTTGAGTACCTTCTCAATGTATTCTTTTGGGACAAAAATAACTCCTTTCTATCTCTATGTAGGTGGATTTGAATGCCCAAGAGTTTCTTTGCTGGCCCCAAGTCATTCATCGCAAACGATTTGCTCAACTGCTTCTTAAGGACTGAAATTCTAGATTTATTCTTGCCAACAATAAGCATATCATCCACATAAAGCAATAAGATAATAAAATCATCATCAGTGAACTTATGGAAGAATATACAATGGTCTGAAGAAGTTTTCTTGTACCCTTGTTCTTCTATGACAGATTCAAACTTCAAATATCATTGCCTTGGAGCTTGTTTCAATCCATACAGGCTCTTTTTCAATTTGCAGATATAATTTTCTTTTTTCTTAGTTACAAAACCCTCAGGTTGCTCCATATAAATCTCCTCATCTAAATCATTATGAAGAAAAGCAGTCTTGACATCCATCCGCTCAACCTCTAAATCTAGACTCGCGGCTAAGCCTAGAACCACACGAATAGAAGACATTTTCACAACATGGGAGAAAATTTCATCAAAGTCAACTCCCATCTTCTAGCCAAAACCTTTAACAACTAACCTCGTCTTGTATCTAGGCGTAGAGGTATGGTTATATTGCTTTATTCTGAATATCCATATGTTAGATAAAGCTCTCTTACCTTTCGGTAATTTCACTAACTCATATGTGCCATTCTCATGGAATGACTTTATCTCATCTTCCATGGCTTTGATCCACTGATATTTGTGAGTATCTTGCATGGCTTCATCATAATTTTCAGGTTCTCCCATGTCAGTCAAAAGTACATACTCATCAGGAGGATAGCGCATGGAGTTTTGCTTCTCCCTTGTAGATCTTCTAAGAGAGGTTTCAGGAGCATTCAAAGTAGTTACCTGAGTAGGAATTGGTTGATGATAAACCACAACTTCATCGACCGGAGCATCCATAACATCTCCATCATGATGATTATTTTGATCTTGATCACTATCTTCATTATTGTCTTGGGTTCAGAGACGGATCCAGGATTTGATGACGACGAGCGCCATTATTTTTAATACAAACCTATCACTAGTGAAGGAGATTAAATTAGGGTGTACATTCTGCCGGTTCAACCCATTTTGAATTAGTTCGGTTTGATCCGATCCATTATGAAATAATTCAATCAACTTACTAAATTTTTAGTACATAAATAAATATGTGATCACCAAAACAACTGTTTAATTCGATCTAATTCTCTCACAATTTCTAATTATTATGATTAAAAAACATAAATAAAATTTAAATTAGCAAATACATCTAATCAACCTACATATAGATAGATAGTATTGCATTTATTGATGCCATCACATTTTTAATGATTAAAATCACATTCAAATAAAATTTAAATATCTAGAATGAGAAAAAGGAAGAAAATATATAATTCTAAATAAATAATAATAATGAGGTTGTACTAAGACAGAAGAAATACAACAATGAAGAAAATAGAAGGAATTAAAAAGGAGGAGCAACTACAAAAATGAAGAAAATAGAAGGAATTAAAAAAGAGAAGCAGTTGGGACCACAATGAGAAATAAACACCAGCTTGGGACTAAGTGAGATTCGATCCTAAGTTTGGACTATGGAAATTTGGCAACTCAACCATGGCACCCACAGTCAATTTGTTACCTTCGGGTGCCACTCAAAACTTATATCATATTTTCCAATAAAATACCAATACATAAATAGAATTTCACATGAACGTCCCGGTGTCGTACCACCCCAAAGTCCCTACATAGATCCACCCTTACTTGGGTTCCTTCATGTGCAATGGATGCCTTAACAATTGAAACTGGATCAATATCAACTAAGTTCTCATTACTATGAGAATCTATCTTCTCAGCTTTGTCAATATCTTCAATAGTTTGGTCTTCAAAGAATATTACATCACGACTTCTAATATGTTTATTATCAACTAGATCATAAAAATGATACCCAAACTCATCTTGACCATAACCGATAAAGATGCAGTGCTTAGTTTTGACATCCAATTTCGATCTCTCATCTTTAGGAATATGCATACAAGTTTTACACCCAAAAACTCTCAGGTGATCATAAGAAATATCTTTGAAAAACCAAACTCTGTCTGGGACATCACCATCCAAAGCAACAGCAGGAAACAAATTGATAACATAGGCAACAATGTTAAGTGCTTCCGCCCAAAATATATTTGGAAGTTTAGCCTCTGAAACCAGGCATCTAACTCTTTCAACTAGAGTTCTATTCATCCTCTCTGCCAAACCATTCAATTGAGGAGTCTTGGGCGGAGTTTTCTGATGACGAATTCCTTGTTATTTACAATAGTTATCAAAGGGACCACAATATTCACCACCATTGTCAGAGCGAATAGATTTTAATTTCTTCCCCATCTGTCTCTCAGCTAAGGCCTGAAATTCCTTAAACACGCCGAGTGCTTGATCTTTAGATTTCAAAGGATACACCCAGAGCTTACGAGAATGATCATCAATGAATGTCACAAAGTAAAGTCTACCACCTTTTGACTTTACTTTAAAAGTACCACACAAATCATAGTGTACTAGCTCCAATACATTTTGTCTTTCTTGAGAGAGGATGGCTATAAAAGGAAACCCTTTTTCTGTTTGCCAGCTAAACAATGGATACACCTTTTCAGCTTTGCTTGTTTCACTTCAGAAAGAAAACTTTTCTTAGCCAAACACGTAATCCCCCTCTCACTCATATGACTCAATCTTCTGTGCCACAATTCTGATAAAGTGTCACTTTCCACCAGATTTATGAAGTCATTAAGAATAGAGCCTTGTGTCTGTCACGGCCAAAAATCCCACCACAAGCGTTGTGATGGCACTTAGTCTCTAAGACTAAGTAAGTCGATTATAATTATAATTCAAGACCAATTATTTTATATATAAATACTTAAATACTAGTGTCAAAACCAACAACAAAAATAATTCTATCAACCTCCCAAGACTGGTAATACTGAGTCACGAACTATAATTGAATACATGAAATGATCTCAAGGATCAAATACTAAATACTGTTTGATTAATAATTAACAATACAATAAAATGGAAAGACTCCAAGGGATTTCGACGACCAAGCAGCTCTACCTTGAATCCTTGCAATCATACTTTAACTCCGTCCGAGTCCGATATGTCCAACACTTGGCTCAGCACAAAAATGATCAGAAGTGTAGTATTAGTACACCACGGTCAGTACCCAGTGTCGTGCCCCTTTTTCTCGCAAAATCGGGTTTCGACATGTGACAACTCTTTTAATCAAGTATTAAAAGAGGAGAGTCGCCTCCTAACGGTTTCAAGTGCGTTAGGTTACCTATTATGCAAATGACTCTGTTTGACTAGTCAACGCCACCAAAGATCGGGTAAGGGCTCAAGTTACCTCAAAGAGAAGGTGTTAGCCACTCCTCGAGGTCCACAATTATGGGTCCCGGACGAACTTAAGATTATGTGGATTATGATTAAGCTAGGTTATCAAATAAACAAAAGGAGCTCAGAAGTCACAGAACTTTATTACAACATGATTGATACAGGTCTTAGTGTGAATATAGGAATACAACTATTTAGATCTAATAACAATATATAAAGAGGAGGGGGGTCCTAAGTTTTTTTAGCCTAAAGAATCACCCCGTGTAACATAAATAATACTTCGTAACTCTCTCAAGATGGGGTATTACTCATATTATTTAACGGGCACAGACTATCATCTCTTGCTACCTGATTACTATGTTAAAGTTGTTACCTAAAGGCGTTCTAATTCAATTATAGGTCGTACCCTATGCGTGCACTACCCGCCCCAAACCTATGGTCCAGGAGGTATTGGACCTTTACTTTGGATGGTTCTAGACCTTACTTAGGCTACTCAGAAATGTTAAAACTAGGCGACATACAAAATATATTGGACTTCACGTATAAGCAGTCAAGGCTCAAGTTTGCCTCCACACTTAAGCAACAAATGCACGCAAGACAAATTGTATGTTGAGCAGTTTCAGAATTAAGAACTTAAATCCCTATAGACATGATTTCTATTTGACAAGGCGTTAAGGCATGGAAGCAGTTTCAGAAACCAAGTGTTTCCCATAGACAGGATTGTACAGTTGTCGCATATTGATTGTTGAAATCGTAGATTTCCAGTTATTAACCTTGTTGTGTCTAGATGACTTACGCAGTAAGAAGTAATTAAAACCACTGGGAGGAGCCCGGAATTATCCACGCTTTTGATAGTGGTCTAAGTGAACAATAAACAATGTTGAGAGGGGGCATCATTAACGGTTATTAAGGCGAATTGTGGTATCCTATAGGAATGATCTCTAACAGTTAATGCTTGGAACTTATTTTATTGTTATACTTAGTCCTATAGGCATGATTTCTAGTCCACAATGCGATACAGTAGCAAATGAAATGATCCAAATCCTATAGGCATGATTTCTAGCAATGCCAATTGAAGGAAAGTTCAACGATATTTATTTCCTATGGGCATCTTTTCGAATAACCTGTACCAACAAGGATAATTGTGCATGTGAGTTCATGCTTTGCTGGTAGACAAGTAGTGTGAGTGTGTAATTCTCCTAATAGCATGATTTCTATAGTGTACATGGAGAGTGAATGACATATATAGAAAACACATCATTAAGTCCTATAGGCATGTTATCTACCCATCGCATGTAAATATTAAAATCTACCTTATTCCCTTTTACTAACAACCCTAGTTGTTTATACAAAGATTATTACAGGCCCAATAATGTGTAAAAGTAACAGTGCTACATAACAGTGATAATAGGCCCACAACATGCCTAATAAATAATTGCCTGGGCCTTCTATAGCTCTTACACATCATACCCAGGCCTTCAACAAAGAGCCACATTTAATATATGACTCAGGGATCCACAGAGGGGTCCAAAACTAGTTTACTCAACCATGGCACTAAGTGTTGCACCATTTAAATTAGCCAATTCAAGTACACAACACATAACAGGGGGAAGTAGAGTGAATATGAACAGTTTGAGATTGAGGGAGTGACTAAGGACCAAGCCCTAGTGTGTCAGAGTTCACAAGGGTCTTAATTGGACCCCGAGCAGTGCTCACACTAGAGAGGACAATAATAGAACCTAGGTAGCCTTGGTTTTCAGCCGGCTAAGAATAGAGTTCAGAATAGCATAAGTATCAAGTGAGTTTTGTCATCACTCAATTTCCGCTCCGTGTGACGTCGTGACGACACCTAGTCTCTACAACTAGGTAAGCCTTATATTTTACGGAATAATGAAATAAAAATATAAATTTAACCAACTATTCAAAAATACACAACAAATCCCAAAACCTGGAACTTCGTGATTACAAACTACAGAAGGAAAAATGTAGTGCCTCTATACATCAGAGTCTAACAAGAAAAAATATAGAAGATAATGGACATTAGAAAGAGTAGAAAGTGACTCTGTTGTCTGCGGACGCGACAGATATACCTTGAAGTCTCCAAAGCTGTCCCGGCTCACTGACAGTGCTGCTGATAAGGTGCACCTGGATCTGCACACGAAAAACATGTGCAGAGAGTAGCATGAGTACACCATAATCGGTACCCAGTGAGTGCCAAGCCTAACCTCGGGCGAGTAGTGACGAAGTCAGGTCAGGGCCCTACTGGTAAATATATAATAAAACAATATAGAGTGTAATACTGCAATAAAATAAAGGCTGAAATTTAACAACAATGAAATTATAGAAGGTAACAGCTCAGTACATAGAAACACAACAGGGGATCTCCCGAGATACCGTCTTGTAGTCACAAACGTATATGTGCACGGGGATCTCCCGGAATAACGTTCCGTAGTCCCAAAGTAAATGTGCAGGGGGATCTCCCGGAATACCGTTCTGTAGTCCCAAGGTAAATGTGCAGGG
>AWOL01S0104747.1:0-29751 GCA_000715115.1 Nicotiana otophora | reverse complement strand
AACTAAGGTGCTGAACATGCTCAGAAACTGGGCTAGAGTCTCCTAGAGGGCTAGTGCAGGAACATGTGCCTCAGGTGTCTGCCCTCCAGCTGGAGCTACTGGGGGCTCCTCTGTAGCAGCTCGTGCGGGTGCTCTGGCTACACCGTGTGGACTTCTTCAGCCTCTACCCTGGCCCCGGACTCTCGCGGCTCTTGCAGGGGGAGCGGGTGCATGTTCATCAGATCCGCTTGTACGTGTCCTCACCTTCTGTGATATAATAGAATACAAAAATTTAGAATCTCTGAAGTCAACAATTTTCGCATGACAAGGAACCAAAGTAGTGAAATTTTCCTAACATTTCCATAGCCTCCCAAATATAAGCACAGACGTCTGCGTACCGATCCGCAAGACTCTAATGAACCGGCCTGTGACTTACGACACCTACGAACTTAGAGCTCTGATACCAACTTATCACGACCAAATTTCCCCTCTGTGTGATGTCGTGACGGCACCTTGTCTCTACAACTAGGTAAGCCTAATATTTTTCGGAATAATGAAATAAACATATAAATTTAACCAACTATTCAAAAATACACAACAAATCCCAAAACCCGGAACATCGTGAAGCACAAACTACAGAAGGAAAAATCTAGTGTCTCTATACATCAGAGTCTAACAAGGAAAAATACAGAAGATAATGGACATGAGAAAGAGTAGAGGGGGACTCCGAGGTTTGCGGACACGGCAGATATACCTTAAAGTTTCCAAAGCTCTCCTGGCTCACTGATAGTGCGGCTGATAAGGTACACCTGGATCTGCACACGAAAAATATGTGTATAGAGTAGAATGAGTACACCACAATCGGTACCCAGTAAGTGCCAAGCCTAACCTCGGTCGAGTAGTGATGAGGTCAGATCAGGGCCCTACTGGTAAATATATAATAAAACAATATAGAGTGTAATACGGAAATAGAAAAAGGCTGAAATTTAACAACAATGAAATCATAGAAGGTAATAGCTCAGTACACAGAAACACAATAAGGGATCTCCCGAGATACCGTCTCGTAGTCCCAAACGTAAATGTGTAGGGGGATCTCATGGAATAACGTTCCGTAGTCCCAAAGTAAATGTGCAGGGGGATCTCCCGGAATACCGTTCTGTAGTCCCAAGGTAAATGTGCAGGGGGATCTCCCGGAATACCATTCCGTAGTCCCAAAGTAAATATGCAAGATAGGGGGATCTCCCGGAATACCGTTCCGTAGTCCCAAAGTAAATATGCAGTACAGGGAGATCTCCCAGAATACCGTTCCGTAGTCCCAAAGTAAATATGCGGCGCAAACAATAGAAATGAAACTACATCACGAAATCTTATGATTTAGACTAAGTACCAGTCAAGGAAGAAGCAGAAAGTTCACTAAGCATGTTGCACAAAGTTAACATAGGCAATTAAGACATGTAGACATGATGTATTAGACTAAACAGGATAGCTACGCAAATGGGAATAACTCAATTAAGAATGAAAATAGATTAATACTCATAAAAAAATGGTATAACTCAAAATAAAAGGAAAACAGGTTGCTTCTCAGTAAGAAAATCGGGTTTTTCCACAACTAGAACGTGTACGTACTCATCACCTCATGTACACTGCGCTCACATATCACAATATTTCCAAATCTTAAGGGGATTCCCCCCCCCACACAAAGTTAGGAAAGCCACTTACCTCGAATCCGACTCCGAAAGGCCCAAATTTAGCCAAACACAATTACATATCGTAAATACAACAATAATAAAATCATCTAATTTACCATAGGGCCCACTTCTCTGAATCGAGTAAAAGTCATAAAATACGAAAGCCCGTTCACTCACGAGTCTAACCATATCAAATTTACTAAAATCCGACACCAAATGGTCCTCCAAATCCACAAATCAATCTTCCAAATCCCTAGCCTCAAATTCCAAATTTCCACCTTAAATACACACTAACTAGGTGGGAAAATATATGGGGAAGCAAGTTTATTGATAAAAACTAAGCACAAGGGACTTGCCTCAATAGACCCCTAAAGAATGCTCTCAAGAAATCGCCAAACCCGAGCTCAAAATATTGAAAATGAGCAAAAATGGCGAACACTTACATTTAAATGTTCTGTCCAGACATCTCGCCCCTCCGAGCCTTCAACCGCACCTGCGATACCGCACCTACAAAAATTCCATCGCAGGTGCGAAAATCACTTAAGGGGGACTGAGTCCGCATCTGCAAACAAGGGCCGCTTCTGCGATCCCGCATCTGCGCTTCTCTTCCACTTTTGCGGATCTATGGCCGTACATGTGGTCCTAGCTGGACATGGTCAAAACCGCTTCTGCAGCTCCATGGCCAATTCTGCGGCCCAAAGTGCGCAAGTGCGATTACACCAGGTGTAGCAGCTCCAGCAATTCCATAAGTCCCAAACTCAATCCGTTAAGCACCTGAAACTTACCCGAGGCCGTCGGGACCTCGACCAAACATACCAACCAATCCTAAAACATTATACGAACTTAGTTGAGCCCTCAAACCGCATCAAACAATGCTAAATTCACTATTCCTCCTCTGATTCAAACTTTTAGAATTTGAAACTTCCAAATTCGACAACCGATGCCGAAACCAATCAAACCACGTTCGATTGACCCCAAATTTTGCACACAAGTCTCATTCGACATTACGGACCTACTCCAACTTCCGAAATCGGAATCCGACCCCAAAATCAAAATTTGCACTACCAGTCCAAATCTCCAAAAAATCGACTTTCGCCATTTCAAGCCTAAATAAGCTACGGACCTCCAAAACACAATGCAGACACGCTCTTATGTCCAAAATCACCCAATGGAGCTAACGGAATCGACAAAATTCCATTCCGGAGTCATCTTCATACAGTTCCGACTACGGTCAAAATCCTAAGACTTAAGCATTCATTTAGGGACTAAGTGTCCCGAATCACTCCAAAAACCAAAACAAAACCTCCCGGCAAGTCACAATAGTAGAAATAGATATGGGACAAGAAGTAAATAGGAGATCAGGGCTATTACTCTCCAAACAGATGGACGAGTCGTTACATACTTCCCCTCTAAAAACAATCGTTCGTCCTCGAATGAGCATAAAGACATACCTGAAGTGGTGAAAAGGTGAGGGTAACGGCTGCGCGTAACATGCTCGGTCTCCCAAGTCGCTTCCTCGACCGGCTGTCCCCTCTATTGAACCTTCATAGAAAAAATGTTCTTTGACCTTAGCTTTCTGACCTGCCTGCCTAAAACAACCACTGGCTCCTCAACATAAGATAGATCTTTGTCCTACTGGATTGAGCTGAAATCCAACACATGAGACGGATCACCGTGATACTTCCGGAGATAGAAACATGGAATACTGATTCTACGGATCTATGGCCGCACCTGCGGTCTCAGNACGTGTACGTACTCATCACCTCATGTACACTGCGCTCACATATCACAATATTTCCAAATCTTAAGGGGATTCCCCCCCCCCACACAAAGTTAGGAAAGCCACTTACCTCGAATCCGACTCCGAAAGGCCCAAATTTAGCCAAACACAATTACATATCGTAAATACAACAATAATAAAATCATCTAATTTACCATAGGGCCCACTTCTCTGAATCGAGTAAAAGTCATAAAATACGAAAGCCCGTTCACTCACGAGTCTAACCATATCAAATTTACTAAAATCCGACACCAAATGGTCCTCCAAATCCACAAATCAATCTTCCAAATCCCTAGCCTCAAATTCCAAATTTCCACCTTAAATACACACTAACTAGGTGGGAAAATATATGGGGAAGCAAGTTTATTGATAAAAACTAAGCACAAGGGACTTGCCTCAATAGACCCCTAAAGAATGCTCTCAAGAAATCGCCAAACCCGAGCTCAAAATATTGAAAATGAGCAAAAATGGCGAACACTTACATTTAAATGTTCTGTCCAGACATCTCGCCCCTCCGAGCCTTCAACCGCACCTGCGATACCGCACCTACAAAAATTCCATCGCAGGTGCGAAAATCACTTAAGGGGGACTGAGTCCGCATCTGCAAACAAGGGCCGCTTCTGCGATCCCGCATCTGCGCTTCTCTTCCACTTTTGCGGATCTATGGCCGTACATGTGGTCCTAGCTGGACATGGTCAAAACCGCTTCTGCAGCTCCATGGCCAATTCTGCGGCCCAAAGTGCGCAAGTGCGATTACACCAGGTGTAGCAGCTCCAGCAATTCCATAAGTCCCAAACTCAATCCGTTAAGCACCTGAAACTTACCCGAGGCCGTCGGGACCTCGACCAAACATACCAACCAATCCTAAAACATTATACGAACTTAGTTGAGCCCTCAAACCGCATCAAACAATGCTAAATTCACTATTCCTCCTCTGATTCAAACTTTTAGAATTTGAAACTTCCAAATTCGACAACCGATGCCGAAACCAATCAAACCACGTTCGATTGACCCCAAATTTTGCACACAAGTCTCATTCGACATTACGGACCTACTCCAACTTCCGAAATCGGAATCCGACCCCAAAATCAAAATTTGCACTACCAGTCCAAATCTCCAAAAAATCGACTTTCGCCATTTCAAGCCTAAATAAGCTACGGACCTCCAAAACACAATGCAGACACGCTCTTATGTCCAAAATCACCCAATGGAGCTAACGGAATCGACAAAATTCCATTCCGGAGTCATCTTCATACAGTTCCGACTACGGTCAAAATCCTAAGACTTAAGCATTCATTTAGGGACTAAGTGTCCCGAATCACTCCAAAAACCAAAACAAAACCTCCCGGCAAGTCACAATAGTAGAAATAGATATGGGACAAGAAGTAAATAGGAGATCAGGGCTATTACTCTCCAAACAGATGGACGAGTCGTTACATACTTCCCCTCTAAAAACAATCGTTCGTCCTCGAATGAGCATAAAGACATACCTGAAGTGGTGAAAAGGTGAGGGTAACGGCTGCGCGTAACATGCTCGGTCTCCCAAGTCGCTTCCTCGACCGGCTGTCCCCTCTATTGAACCTTCATAGAAACAATGTTCTTTGACCTTAGCTTTCTGACCTGCCTGCCTAAAACAACCACTGGCTCCTCAACATAAGATAGATCTTTGTCCTACTGGATTGAGCTGAAATCTAACACATGAGACGGATCACCGTGATACTTCCGGAGATAGAAACATGGAATACTGATTCTACGGATCTATGGCCGCACCTGCGGTCTCAGCTGGACAGGGTCAAAACCGCTTCTGCAGCTCCATGGCCGCTTCTGCGGTGCCGCACCTATGGCCGAAAGTGCGCAGGTGCGATTACAGCAGGTGCAACACCTCCAGCAATTGCATAAGTCCCAAACTCAATCCGTTAAGCACCCGAAACTCACCCGAGGCACCCGGGACCTCGACCAAACATACCAACCAATTCTAAAATACTATACGAACTTAGTCAAGCCTTCAAACCGCATCAAACATCGCTAAAATTACAATTCATCCTCCGATTGAAACTTAAAGAATTTGAAACTTCCAAATTTAACAACTGATGCTGAAACCAATCAAACCACTTTTTATTGACCCCAAATTTGCACACAAGTCCCATTTGACATTATGGAATCCTGCCCTGATATCAAAATTTCCACTACCGGGCCAAATCTCCAAAAATTCGACTTTCGCCATTTCAAGCCTAAATAAGCTACAGACCTCCAAAAACCAATCCAGACATGCTCCTAAGTCCAAAATCACTCAATGGAGCTAACGGAACCGACAAAATTACTTTCCGAGATCGTCTTCACACAGTTCCGACTATGGTCAAAATCCTAAGACTTAAGCTTTCGCTTAGGGACTAAGTGTTCCAAATCACTCCAAAAACTAAAACGAAACCTCCCGGCAAGTCACAATAGCAGAAATAGATATGGGAGAAGCAGTAAATAGGGGATCAGGGCTATTACTCTCAAAACGACCGGCCGGGTTATTACAGAAAATGGACAGAAGTTAGGAGATACATTCATATCCTAAAGTAGACATAGCCAAATTGAGTATATAGAGTAATTAATCAAATAGGCCAGTCGGTTCAGCAGGACAACAAAGAACTACATAGATAGACTCATATTGAAAGAAATTGGGGAAGAAACAGGTTTGCAAGATATACATAGATTATCATTCGTGACATTAAACCAATTGAGACCTAAGAGGTTCAGATTAAGCTACGCATGCATCTTAGTATCATAAAACAAACATGTTAATTCTCATCAAGAGGCAAGATTGCATTGAAACATGATAGGGAGAACACATTATGACAATCCAAGCAATCACTGAAGGAACAAGGGATTAAGACATACTGTGGGGCATATTAGCAGGGAAGCAAGATCACGGTTGAGGGAAAAGGTCTTATAACATTAAAACATATTATGTATGCAAGAAAAGCATCATAGAGATTCAGTATAGAGTGAAGAGTAAGCTCATGTTAAATAGTATGTGTAGGTATTCTAGTATAGACACAGTAGACTATTTACCTAAAGAAGATCCATAGTGTGCTAAGTATAGGTCTTGATGTTATGAAACAGTCATGCTAATTTGGAAATAGGGCAGCATTTAGACATGAGAAAAGCAGATTATTACTATTGGTGAATCAGGGAGGGGGTTAAACATGCTAAACGCATATTGATAGAGAGCAGAGTCAAACATGTTAGATAAGCAAGCTACCACAGAAATTCAGAATATGATGGGAAACATGCTTGTGCCATACAGTGGGTGTGCATATTCATGCTTTTGAACTCACTACACTAGTCGACTAAAAGAAGTACAAATTATGCGAGTAAGACATATTCAAGTAACAAGATTGATAGCAAAAGGCTAAATTAAACACCAGAAGATTCTAACAAGTGTAAAAGTCCCAAACAGTAATAATTTCTAACACATTGACCGGTCAAAACTTAATAGAACCCGGTTTAGGCATGCTTGAAGCTAAAGGCTAAAGAGACCTAAAGAGTTGAGGAAAGAAAACATAATTACACACAAAATCAATCCAAAAAACATACTGAACTGACCAATCTTAGGAATGAAAATGTATAGAAACCATAGATGCCTAGGAACGATATTGCAAAGTATAGTGACTCACCAGTTAAGCGAAGAATAATAAAGAATAGGTTCCACAAAAAACCCAGGATCCCTAATGCGTCAAAGTTCCCAAGAGCTTCGATGAACTCAGGGCAGTGCTCGCACCAAGAACGGGTTAAGTAACAAGATGCTAATGGCCTTGGCATTCAGTCGGCCAATACAGAATACCAAGCAAGAGAGTAGCAAAAACCTCAAAATTTTAGTGAAGAAATCAATTTTTTCAAAAGTCTCCCCTCTCCAGAAGGGAAAATGAGGGGGTTTATATAGCAGTAAAAAATCGAACAAACACATAAGGAAATGGAGTAAATTAAGCAACAAATAAGGAAAGACAACATGCAAATCAATTTGAAATCGATTTAAGAGAGGAATTCGGTAAACCCTAGTTTTTTAGGGAAAGTATAAATCAGCAGAAATCCAAACAAAATAGGACTCACACAGTGTAGAATCAGACGCGTGTAGACAAGATACGGTCCAGATTCAAGAAATAGGACTCATTCAGATAGAATCTGAGCGGTAGTACTTGCCATGTTTAAGAAAGTACTAGGTGATACCATGGAGAATCAACCAGTAGCGGAAACACACAAATATGGTAAGTAAATAAGAGAAAAATCCCATTGTAGCTGGGATTAGGAGAAAATTTGGGGAAGGCGGTGATTAGGGTTTTTGGTAGGGGAGGAGCGTTTGAGGGCGGCTAGAAAGAGACAATAGTCTCTAGGGTTTAGGGATTGGGTTATAAGAGAAGAGGGGTTGAGGGTTGTGAGCCGTTGATCATTCTTGATCAACGGTTGTGGTTTAAGGGGTCTTGCTCGGGTTAGCTAGACGGGACGTGAACGGTTTGAGCTGGGGTTATTGGGTTAGTGTATTGGGCCTGTGGTAATTGGGCTAAGCTGCTAGGTTATTTTGGGTCCAAAAATAGGTTAAAATTGCGCTATTATGTACATATCCCTAAATTTATCAAAATGAATTATAAAAATGCTAAATAAATAAATGAACTTATTATTTATGCACTAAAATGATCAAAATAATATCTTTGTATTATAAAAATATAAAGATGTTATTTTGACACAAATAATATAAAATAAAGAGTAATTGTTTATGAATATAGGTCATTATTGTAAAATTAGATAAATAGCTTTAAAATGCTAATATAATTATATGAAATGAAATAAAACATATTTGAGACATATATTATAGGTGCAAATAAATAATTTAGCTAACTTAGTCATCACAAAATAATTTAAAGTGGAAATTAATAAATATCTATATAATTTAAATGCAAGAAAATTAATTTAAGAGCTCTAAAAATATGTAAAAGTATAGGAAATGCTTGTATAGATTTGTAAACTAAATAATGATGCATACAATGCTATTTTCAAGGCATGTATATATTTTTAAAAATATGAGGCAAAATTGGGTATCAAAAGCTGCCCCTCTTTACCCGGGAATGATGAAAGAGTTGCCAGGTAAAGAATATGATGACCAATTTTGGCCGAATTGAGTGAGGGATGGTGTGATTTGAAAAATGGGGGCTGAACCCTGGTTCCTGAGTTGCCTACATATCCCTGGTGATACGGGAATCAATCCATATGTATTTCTGGATCCAACGGTGAATTGAACCGATGGAGTTTTCATAGTAACTGTCGTATGCTTCAGAAAGGGTTCTTTTGGGCAGGACAATGTAATGACCCGAGCGGTCGTTTCGTGAGTTATAGACCCGATTCCCCCATTTATGCTTCTTTATGTGTTATTTAGCTGCATTGTGTTGTATCGAGTTGGTTGGTTCGGGTCCGGAGTGGTTTTGGAGTGGAATGAGACACTTAGTCTCTAAAGTAGAAGCTTAAGTTGAAAAGGTCAATCGGATGTTGACCTATGTGTAAACGGTCTAGGAATTTGATTCTAATTGTTCCATTAGCTCCGTTAGGTTATTTTGGATTTAGGAGTGCATCCGGAATGTAATTTGGAGGTTTGTGGTAGAATTAGGCTTGAATTGGCGAAATTGGAAATTTGGTGATTTTCTGTCGGCAATGGAAAATTTGATATCGAGGTCGGAATGCAAGTTGGAGTAGGTTCGTAGTGTCAATTGTGACGTGTGCAAAATTTGAGGTCATTCACACGCGGTTGGGTTGGTTTCGGCATCAGTTGTCTAATTTGGAAGTTTAGAAGTTCTTAGGCTTGAATTTGAGGGTAATTTGGTGATTTGATTTTGTTTTGAGTTATTCGAAGGTTATACTAAGCTTGTATGTTGATATATGACTTGTTGGTATTTTTGGTTGAGGTCCCGAGGGCCTCGGGGTGATTCCGGGTGGTTAACGGATTGTTTGAAGTTGGAAAATGCAGCTGAAGCTGCTGCTGCTGGTATTTACGCACCTGCGGAAGGGGAGCCGCATGTGCGAGGTCGTAGGTGCGCGTGGGGAGTTCGCAGGTGCGGGCAGTGCTGCGCTAGGCAGTATGCGTGGGTGCGAGTTAGTGGTCGCATCTATGAGCCCGCAGGTGCGAGACCTGGGGCGCAGATGCAAAGAAGGGGAGTTTGGCAGGCTTTGCGGAAGCGGATGGAGATGCGCAGGTGCACTTCCGCAGGCGCAAGATTTGGAGCGCAAATGCAGAAGGGCGGAGATGGTCAGTTTCCGCAGAAGCGGAGTGTGAGTGCGTAGGTGCACGATCCGCAGGTGCGAGGTTTGTCCGCATGCGTGGAACCTGGGATCCTAAGTGATTTCCCTACCTGCGATGGATTTTCGGCATGTACGGTTGCGCAAAAGCGAGAATTTCCCTACAGGTGCGAAATGCCTGGGAAGAAAGTAGTAATTGAACACTTTGCGAATTTGGTTCATTTCCACTATTTTCAAGTCATCCTTTGAGCTTTTGAAGGGTGATTCAAGGGATATCAGTGAGGTAAGTTGCTTGAGCCGTAATACTCATATTTAAGGTGATTTCCTATTGTTTAATCATGTAATTAGTGAAAGTGAGGGGTTAGGGCTTGGAAGTTTGGAGAGTTTAATTTAAGGATTTGAGGGACCAAATGATGTCGGATTTTGATAAATTTTGTATGTATGGACTTGTGAGTGAATGGGTTTTCTAGTTTTGTAAATTTTGCCGGATTTCGAGACGTGGGCCCAAGGGCCGGGTTTGAGACAATTTCAAGTTTTGTGCTAATTTGATAGTTTTTTTTGTGGAATTCATTCCATTAGCGTGTATTGATGGTATTGTACTGATTGTGAATAGATTCAGAGTATTTGGAGGCTGAGTCAAGAGGCAAGAGCATCGTGCGGTAGAGATTTAACCGGGTTTAGGTAAGTAACGATTATAAATCTAGAAACCCCGAATTTCATTTTATTCTACTATTTTGACGTGACGCACATGCTAGGTGACAGGCGTGTGGGCATGCACTGTTGGGGATTGTGACTTGGTCCGTCACGTAGCAACTGTAAAGTTGCATATTTTGTTGAAACTATATGATACTTATATGTTTTAGAAATGAGTTTCTGTAAATTGGGCTGGATACCATGTTTGGGCCTTGTGCCAATGCTGTTTGGACCCTTAGGGGCCTTTTCTTACTATCCTATCTCTGTTTTCAATTAAACATCTATACTCAGTCATGGTTATACATGTTTGCTACATAACTCAGTTTTTCTTACTCTATTTTGATGCATATAAATGTTGTTTGAGAGGTTTATGGCTGAGTGAGGCCGAGGGCCTGATTTGTGAGGATATTTATGGGATCGGGCTGCACGCCGCAACATGTTTGATATAGGCTGAGGGCCTGAGTGATTTATGCTATGATTTGGCTTGATATAGTGCTTGGGCTGAAGGAGCCCCTTCGGAGTCTGTAAATATCTTTAAATGATTTTTCTGGAACTGGGTTTGAACGAGATGTTTTGCTTCAAACCCTGATTTTAAAAGCATGTGGTATTTTATTGAGATTTCGTGATATGAACTTTATATGCTTATTGCTCATCACTGCTGTTCAATCTTTATTTATTGTTGTTACTTACTGAGTTGGCATACTCACGTTACTCCCTGCACCTTGTGTGCAGATCCAGGTGTAGCTAGATACGGTAGCGGCTGTTGACTATTCCGGTTGCAGATTTTCTTGGGGATAGCAAGGTAGCTGTCTGGCGATCGCAGCCCTGCTCTTCTCCCTCCTATCTTCCTTCAGTTGCATTTAGTTATTTTCCAGACTATGTTAGTCTTGATATTGTCAGACAAATTGTAGTAGATGCTCATGACTAGTGACACCCCGATGTCGGGCTTTTCTTTCCGCACTTTTGTTTTGATTTGAACTCCTTTACGAAGGTTTTTATGTTAAATAGCCTTGAGATCTTCTTTTAAATAAAATTATCGGTTGTTTTGGAAAATGAGTCGGCTTGCCTAGTTTCACGATAGGCGCCATCACGACAGGGGTTAGTTTGGGTCGTGACAGATTGGTATCAGAGCCTAGGTTACATAGGTCTCACGAGTCATGAGTGGGTTTAGTAGAGTCTTGCGGATCGGTACGGAGACGTCTGTAATTATCTTCTTGAATTCTTGTCATGTGAATCAGTTGATTCTTGTAACTAAACATCTGTTATTTCATTCTCTTACCAGTCAGGAGGGCCAGCCACCAGTACCACCAGCCAGGGTCGTGAGAGGCCGTGGTAGGGACAAAGGTGCAGCCCGTACATCAGTTGGGGAAGTACCTGCAGATCAACCAGTTATCCCAGATCAGGACCAGGTTCCAGTTGTTGATACACCACCTCAGGCACCACCTGTGCCTATTGTGATTCCAGGCCTTCAGGAGGCCCTAACTTATATTCTAACAGCGTGTACCGGCTTTGCTCAGGCGGTCTCTATCTCAACGGCCGCAACCACTTCTCAAGCCGGGGGAGGCATATGCACTCAAACTCCCATCGCTCGCACACCCGAGCAGGTTGTTCAGGGACTCCAAACATAGGGGGCACCACCAGCCCAGCCGGTTGTAGCTGCATAGGATTATGTGGTTCCTGCTATACTTGAGGATGATCAGCGTAGGTTGGAGAGGTTTGGGAGACTCTAGTCACCACCTTTTAGTGGCACAGAGAGAGAGGAGGCTCAGGACTTCTTGTACAGGTGTCAGAGGATACTCCGTACAACTTGTATTCTAGAGACTTGTGGGGTCTTATTCACTACTTTTTAGTTTTCCGGGATGCACTCAGATGGTGGGAGACTAGCGATAGGCATCGGCCTATTGGCGCAACACCCCTTACATGGCAGCAGTTCTCCGTGGTCGTTTTGGAGAAGTTCGTGCCTCGACCCTGCAGAGAGGAACCGCGCCGACAGTTTGAGCGGCTTCGCCAAGGTGATATGTTTGTGACACAGTATGAGATGCAATTCTCGGAGTTGGCCCTTCATGCTATCTGGTTGGTTCCCACGGACAGGGAGAGGATCATGAGGTTTATTGATGGTCTCACTTTTTATCTACAATTACTTATGATGAGAGAGGGTGTTTGGTGCTACCTTTGATGAGGTTGTCGACATTTCCTGACAGATTGAGATGGTTCGCGGTCAGGAGAGGGTTGAGAGGGAGGTCAAAAGGTCTCGTGGTCAGGGTGGATTTAGTGGTGCTCCTTTTGGGGGTCAGTTCTAGCATGGTAGAGGTCGTCATTTCAGACATGCCCAGTCAGCTCGGCCATTTCACCGTGGCGCATCATCTGGCCATGGTTCTCATAGTTCTCATTAGGGCCACTCATCACTTAGTGCCCTTTCAGCTTAGAGTTCGTCCCGTGCTCCACCAGTTCAGGGCTCCTCTATGCCAGGTTCTTCTACTAGTTATCTCGGTGCTCGAGGCTCCCTTGAGTTCCCGCCACCAGTACTAGGGAGTTGTTTTGAGTGTGGGGAGTTTGGGCATATGTGGAGGCAGTGTACTCGTCGTCATAGAGGTCGATCTCAGAAGACGAGTTAGCATTCGACTTCAGCACCAGTTACTTCACCACCCGCTTAGTCAGCTCGGGGTAGTGGTCAGTCAGCTAGGGGTTGCCCTAGAGGGGGAGGCAGATCAGTGGGTGGTTAGTCCCTTTTCTATGCAATCCCTTCCAGACCATATGCTATTGCTTCAGATGCTGTGATTATAGGTATTGTCTCAGTTTGTCACAGAGATGCCTCCGTATTATTTGACCCTAGTTCCACGTATTCATATATTTTCTCATATTTTGGCCATTTTATGGATATGCCCCATGAGTCTTTAGTTTTATCTGTTCATGTATCTACTCCCGTGGGCAATACTATTGTTGTGGACCGCGTATATCGGTCATGCGTGGTGACTATTAGGGGTCTGGTGACCCAATTGGACCTTTTGCTGCTTAGTAAGGTTGATTTTGATATGATATTGGGTAAGGATTAGTTATCTCCATGTCATGTTGTTCTATATTGTCACGCTAAGATTGTGGCATTGGCGATGCCGAGATTTTCGAGGGTTGAGTGAAGCGGTTCTATAGATTATGTGCCTAGTAGGGTGATTTTATATTTGAAGGCTCAGCGTATGGTTGAGAAGGGTTGTCTATCTTACTTGGCTTTTGTGAGAGATGTTAGTGTAGAGACTCCTGCCATTGATTCTGTTCCGGTGATACGTGATTTTTCGGATGTGTTTCCTGCAGACCTGTCGGGCATGCCACCTGACAGGGATATTAACTCTGGTATTGATTTCGTGCCGGGCTCTCAGCCTATTTCTATTCCACCATATCGTATGGCACCGGCGGAGTTGAAGGAACTGAAAGAATAGCTTCATGAACTCTTTAATAAGGGGTTTATTCTGCCTAGTATGTCACCTTGGGGTGCACCGGTTCTATTTGTGAAGAAGAAGGATGGTTCCATGAGAATGTGCATTGATTACAGGCAGTTGAACAAGATCACAGTCAAGGACAAGTATCATTTGCCTTTTATTAATGATTTATTTGACTAGCTTCAGGGAGCGAGGGTGTTCTCCAAGATTGATTTGAGGTCCGGTTATCATAAACTGAAGATTCGAGATTCAGATATCCTTAAGACAACTTTCAGGATTCGATATGGCCATTATGAGTTCTTAGTAATGTCTTTTAGGATGACCAATGCCCCAGCAATGTTCATGCATTTTATGAACAGCGTATTCCAACCCTATTTGGACTCATTCATTGTTGTATTCATTGACGATATCCTGGTGTACTCTCGTAACCCCGAGGAGCACGCTCAGCATTTGAGGATTGTATTACAGAGATTGAGGGAGGAGAAACTTTATGCAAAGTTTTTCAAGTGTGAGTTTTGGCTCAGTTCAGTAGCATTCGTGGGACACATGGTGTCTAGTGTGGGTATTCAGGTTTGGTAGACTAGGATCTTTCTTGGTTTGGTAGATTACTACCGGCGCTTTGTGGAGGGATTTTCATCTATTGCATCATCCTTGACCAAATTTACCCAAAAGGGTGCTCCATTCAGGTGGTCGAACGAGTGTGAGGAGAGCTTTCAGAAGCTTAAGACTGCTTTGACCACCACTCCAGTGTTAGTTCTTCCATCAGCTTCAGGTTCTTACACCGTATATCATGATATGCCTCGAGGATAGGCATTGGTTATGTTTTGATGCAGGAGGGTAGGGTGATTGCCTATGCCTCGCGCCAGTTGAAGACCTATGACAAGAACTATCCTGTCCATGATCTTTAGTTAACAGCCATTGTTCACGCCTTAAAGATTTGGCATCATTATTTGTATGGGGTTCATTGTGAGATTTATACTGATCACCGGAGTCTGCAACATCTGTTCAAACAGAAGGATCTTAATTTGCATCATTGGAGATGGCTGGAGCTTCTTAAGGACTATGATATCACTATTTTATACCATATGGGGAAGGCCAATATAGTGGTCGATGCTTTGAGTCACCGGACACAAAGTTTGGGGAGTTCAGCATATTTTCAGTAGTAGAGAGACCTTTGTCATTGGATGTTCAGGCCTTAGCTGGCCAACTTTTTGAGATTGGATATTTTGGGGCCGAGTCAGGTATTGGCTTGCGTGGTCTCTAGGTCATCTCTTTATGACCGTATCAGGGAGCGTCAATATGATGACCCCCACTTACTCGTTCTTCAGGACATGTTTCGGAGAGGTGATGCTAGGGATGTGACTATTGGTGATGATGGCTTGTTGAGGATGCATGGCCGTATATGTGTGCCTAAAGTATATGGGCTTCGAGAGTTGATTCTTGAGGAGGCCCACAGCTCACGGTATTCCATCCATCGGGGTGCCGCGAAAATGTAACAGGATTTGAGACAGCACTATTGGTGGAGGCAGATGAAAAATGATATAGTGGGGTTTGTAGCTCGGTGTCTCAACTATCATCAGGTTAAGTATGAACATCATAGACCAGGTGGCTTGCTTCAGAGATTAGAGTTTCCAAAGTGGAAGTGGGAGCATATCACCATGGACTTTGTAGTTGGGCTCCCACGGACTCCAAGGAAGTTCGATGCTATTGGGTTATTGTGGATCGGCTGACCAAGTACGCACACTTCATTCCAGTTGGCACTACTTACTCTTTAGAGTGGTTGGCTGAGATTATATCCGTGAGATGTTTTGCCTGCACGGTGTCCCAGTTTCTATCATTTAAGATAGAGGTACTGAGTTTATATCGTAGTTTTGGAGTGTCATGCAGTGAGAGTTGGGTACTCAGGTTTAGTTGAGCACGACTTTTCACCCTCAGAAGACGGGTAGCCCGAGCGCATTATTCAGATATTGGAGGACATGTTGCGCGCTTGTGTCATTGACTTTTGGGGTTCATGGGACCGGTTTCTTCCACTCACGGAGTTTGCATATAACAACAGTTATCAGTCGAGTATTCCGATGGCTCCGTACAAGGCTTTATATGGGAGGAGATATAGATCTCTGGTTGGATAGTTTGAGCCGGGTGAGGCTAGACTCTTGGGTACAGACTTGGTCCAGGATACATTAGATAAGGATAAATTGATTTAGGAGCGGCTTCGCACGGTGCAGTCTAGGTAGAAGAGCTATGTAGATAGAAGGTCTGTGATGTGTCTTTTATGGTTAGGGAGAAGGTTTTACTGAAGGTATCACCCATGAAGGGTGTTATGAGGTTTGGGAAGAAGGGCAAGTTGAGCCCCCGGTTCATTGGGCCTTTTGAGGTGCTTCAGATGATAGGGGAGGTGGCTTATAAGCTTGCCTTGCCACCCTGTTTATCGAGTGTGCATCAAGTATTTCATGTTTCCATGCTCCAGAAGAATATTGGCGATCTGTCCCATGTTTTGGACTTCAGCAAGGTTCAGTTGGAGGGTGATATGACTTATGATGTGGAGCCGGTGGCTATTTTGGATTTGCAAGTTCGAAGGTTGAGGTCAAAGGACATAACTTCAGTGAAGGTGTAGTGGAGAGGGAAGCCTGTGGAGGAGGCCACCTGGGAGACCGAGCGGGAGATGCGGAGGAGATATCCACGCCTATTCGATACACCAGGTATATTTCTAGACCCGTTCGAGGACAGATGGTTGTTTAAGAGGGGGGATGTAATGACCTGGCTGGTCGTTTCGTGAGTTATAGCACCGTTTCCCCCATTTCTGCTTCTTTTTGTGTTATTTAGCTGCATTGTGTTGTATCGGGTTGGTTGGTTTGGGTCCGAAGTGGTTTCGGAGTGAAATGAGACACTTAAGTTGAAAAAGTCAACTCGATGTTGACCTATGTGTAAACGGTCTTGAAATTTAATTCGGATGGTCCCATTAGCTCCGTAAGGTGATTTTGGACTTAGGAGTGTGTCCGGAATGTAATTTGGAGGTCCGTCGTAGAATTAGGCTTGAATTGGCGAAATTGAATATTTGGTGATTTCCGGTCAGCAGTGAAAAATTTGATATCCAGGTCCGAATGGAATTCCAGAAGTTAGACTAGGTTTGTAGTGTAAATTTCGACGTGTGTGCACATTTTGAGGTCATTCGGACGTGATTTGGTTGGTTTCAACATCAATTTTCATATTTTGAAGTTTAGAAGTTCTTCGGCTTGAACCCGAGACTATTTTGGTGATTTGATGTTGTTTTGAGTGATTCGAAGGTTTGACTAAGTTTGTAAGTTGATATATGACTTGTTGGTATTTTTGGTTGAGGTCCCGAGGGGCTCAGAGTGATTCTATATGGCTCAGTTAGAAAATACAGTGGAAGCTACTGCTGCTGATATTTCCACACCTGCAGAAGGGGAGCCGCAGGTGCGAGGTCACATGTGCGCATGGGGAGTTCGTAGGTGCGGGCAGTGTTGCGCTAGGTAGGATGCGAAGGTCCGAGCAAACTATTTAGATATTGGTGGACATGTTTTGCGCTTGTGTCATTGACTTGGGGGGTTCATGGGACCAGTTTCTGCCACTCACGGAGTTTGCATATAACAACAGTTATCAGTTATTCATATGGCTCCGTATGAGGCTTTATATGGGAGGAGGTGTAGATCTCCGGTTGGATGGTTTAAGACGGTTGAGGCTAGACTCTTGGGTACAGACTTGGTCCAGGATGTATTAGGTAATGCGAAATTGATTCAGGAGCGTCTTCGCACGACGCAGTCTAGGAAGAAGATCTACGCAGATAGAAGGTCCGTGATTTTGGTTTTATGGTTGGGGAGAAAGTTTTGTTGTAGGTATTACCCATGAAGGGTGTCATGAGGTTTGGGAAAAGGGGCAAGTTGAGCTCCCGGTACATTGGGCCTTCTGAGGTGCTTCAGATGATAGGGGAGGTGGCTTATATTCTTGCCTTGCCACACAATTTGTCGAGTGTGTATCCAGTGTTTCATGTTTCAATGCTCCGGAAGAATGTTGGCGATCTGTCCCATGTTTTGGACTTCAGCACGGTTCAGTTGGAGGGTGATATGACTTATGATGTAGAGCCTGTGGCTATTTTAGATTTGCAAGTTCGAAGGTTGAGGTCAAAGGACATAGGTTCAGTGAAGGTGCAGTGGAGAGGGCAGCCTGTGGAGGAGGCCACCCGGGAGACGAGCGGGAGATGCGGAGGATATTTACACGCCTATTCAAGACTCCAGGTATGTTTCTAGACCTGTTCGAGGATGAATGATTGTTTAAAAGGGGGAGGATGTAACTACCTGGCCGGTCGTTTTCATGAGTTAAAGCGTCGTTTCCCCCATTTCTGCTTCTTTATGTGTAATTTAGCTGCATTGTGTTGTAACGGGTTGGTTGGTTCGGGTACGGAGTGGTTTCGGAGTGGAATGAGACACTTAGTCTCTAAAGTAAAAGCTTAAGTTGGAAAAGTCAACTAGATGTTGACCTATGTGTAAACAATTTCGAAAGTTAATTCTGATGGTTCCATTAGCTCCGTAAGGTGATTTTAGACTTAGGAGTGCGTCCGGAATGTAATTTGGAAGTCCGTGGTAAAATTAGGCTTGAATTGGCGAAATTGGAAATTTGGCGATTTTCGGTCGGGAGTGGAAAATTTGATATCGGTGTCGGAATAGAATTCTAGAAGTTAGAGTAGGTTCGTTGTGTCAATATTTACGTGTGTGCTAAATTTGAGGTCATTCGGACGTGGTTTGGTTGGTTTCGACATCAGTTGTCAAATTTAGAAGTTTAGAAGTTCTTAGGCTTGAATCCGAGGGTATTTTGGTGATTTGAAGTTGTATTGAGCGATTCGAAGGTTTGACTAACTTTGTATTTTTTTGTATGACTTGTTGGTATTTTTGGTTGAGGTCCCGAGGGCCTTAAAGTGATTCTATATGGTTAACAGATTGTATGAAGTTGGAAAATACAGTGTAAGCTACTACTGCTGATATTTCCTCACCTGCAGAAGGGGAACTGCAGGTGCGAGGTCGCAGGTGTGCGTGGGAAGTTCGTAGGTGCGGGCAGTGTTGCGCTAGGCAGGATGCGCAGGTCCGAGCGAACTATTAGATATTGGAGGACATGTTGCGCGCTTGTGTCATTGACTTGAGGGGTTCATGGGACCAGTTTCTGCTACTCGCGGAGTTTGCATATATCAACACTTATCAGTTGAGTATTCAGATGGCTCCGTACGAGACTTTATATGGGAGGAGGTGTAGATCTCCGATTGGATAGTTTGAGCCAGGTGAGGCTAGACTCTTAGGTACAAACTTGGTCCAGGATACATTAGATAAGGCTAAATTGATTCAGGAGCGGCTTCGTACGGCGCAGTCTCGGTAGAAGAGCTACGCAGATAGAAGGTCTTTGATGTGTCTTTTATGGTTGGGGAGAAAGTTTTGCTGAAGGTATCAGCCATGAAGGGTGTTATGAGGTTTGGGAAAAGGGGCAAGTTGAGCCCCCGGTTTATTGGGCCTTTTGAGGTGCTTCAAATGTTAGGGGAGGTGGCTTATAAGCTTGCCTTGCCACCCAGATTGTCGAGTGTGCATCCAGTGTTTCATGTTTCCATGCTCCGACAAAATGTTGGCGATCCGTCCCATGTTTTGGACTTCAGCACGATTCAGTTGGAGGGTAATATGACTTATGATGTGGAGCCAGTGGCTATTTTGGATTGGCAAGTGCGAAGGTTGAGGTCAAAGGAAATAACTTCAGTGAAGGTGTAGTGGAGAGGGCAGCCCGTGGAGGAGGCCACCTGGGAGACCGAGCGGGAGATGCAGAGGAGATATCCACGCCTATTCGAGACTTCAGGTATGTTTCTAGACCCGTTCGAGGACAGATGGTTATTTAAGAGGCGGAGGATGTAACGACTTGGCCGGTCGTTTCGTGAGTTATAGCACTATTTCCCACATTTCTTCTTCCTTATGTATTATTTAGCTGCATTGTGTTATAACGGGTTGGTTGGTTCGGGTCCGGAGTGGTTTCGGAGTGGTATGAGACACTTAGTCTCTAAAGTTGAAGCTTAAGTTGGAAAAGTTAACTAGATGTTGACCTATGTGTAAACAGTTTCGAAAGTTAATTCTGATGGTTCCATTAGCTCCATAAGGTGATTTTGGACTTAGGAGTGCGTCTGCAATGTAATTTGGAGGTCCGTGGTAAAATTAGGCTTGAATTGGCAAAATTGGAAATTTGGTGATTTTTGGTCTGATATCGGGGTCGGAATATAATTCCAGAAGATGGAGTAGGTTCGTAGTGTCAATATTTATGTGTGTGCAAAATTTGAGGTCATTCGGATGTGGTTTGGTTGGTTTCAACATCAGTTGTCAAATTTTGAAGTTTAGAAGTTCTTAGGCTTGAATCTGAGGGTATTTTGTTGATTTGAAGTTGTTTTGAGTGATTCGAAGGTTCGACTAAGTTTTTATGTTGATATATGACTTGTTGGTATTTTTGGTTGAGGTCCCGAGGGCCCCAAAGTGATTCTATATGGTTAACGGATTGTGTGAAGTTGGAAAATGCGGTTGCAGCTGCTGCTGCTAATATTTCCGCACCTGCAGAAGGGGAGCCGCTGGTGCGAGATTGCAGGTGCGGGCACTGCTGCGATAGGAAGGATGCGCAGGTCCGAGCGAACTATTCAGATATTGGAGGACATGTTGCGTGCTTGTGTCAATGACTTTGGGGGTTCATGTGATCAGTTTCTGCCTCTCGCGGAGTTTGCACATAAAAACAATTATTAGTTGATTATTCAGATGGTTCCGTACGAGGCTTTATATGGGAGGAGGTGTAGATCTGCAATTGGATGGTTTGAGCTGGGTGAGGCTAGAATCTTGGGTACAAACTTGGTCCAAAATTCATTAGATAAGGCTAAATTGATTTAGGAGCGGCTTCGCACGGCGCAGTCTAGAAAGAAGAGCTATGCAGATAGAAGGTCCGTGATGTGTCTTATATGGTTGGGTAGAAAGTTTTGTTGTAGGTATCACCCATGAAGGGTGTTGTGAGGTTTGGGAAAAGGGGCAATTTGAGCCCTCGGTTCATTGGGCCTTTTGAGGTGCTTCAGATGATAGGGAAGGTGGCTTATAAGCTTGCCTTGCCATCCAGTTTGTCGAGTGTGCATCCAGTGTTTCATATTTCCATGCTCCGGAAGAATGTTGGCGATCCGTCCCATGTTTTGGACTTTAGCACGGTTCATTTGGAAGGTGATATGACTTATGATGTGGAGCCAGTGGCTATTTTGGATTGGCAAGTTCAAAGGTTGAGGTCAAAGGAAATAGCTTCAGTGAAGGTGCAGTGGAGAGGGCAGCCTGTAGAGATGCGAAGGAGATATCCACGCCTATTCGAGACTTCAGGTATGTTTCTAGACCCGTTCGAAGACGGATGGTTTTTTAAAAGGGGGAGGATGTAATGACCCGGCCAGTCATTTCGTGAGTTATAGCACTGTTTCCCCTATTTTTGCTTCTTTATGTGTTATTTAGCTGCATTGTGTTGTAACGGGTTGGTTGGTTCGGGTCCGGAGTGGTTTCAGAGTGGAATGAGATACTTAATCTCTAAAGTAGAAGCTTAAGTTGGAAAAGTCAACTAGATGTTGACCTATGTGTAAACAGTTTCGAGTGTTAATTCTGATGGTTCCATTAGCTTCGTAAGGTGATTTTGGACTTAGGAGGTTCATGGTAAAATTAGGCTTGAATTGGCAAAATTGGAAATTTTGACGATTTCCGGTCTGTAGTGGAGAATTTGATATCGGGGTCGGAATAGAATTCCAGAAGTTGGAGTAGATTCGTAGTGTCAATTTTGATGTGTGTGCAAATTTTGAGGTCATTCAGACGTGGTTTGGTTGGATTCGACATCAGTTGTCAAATTTGAAAGTTTAGAAGTTCTTATGCTTGAATCTGAGGGTATTATTGTGATTTGAAGTTGTTTAGAGTGATTCGAAGGTTTGACTAAGTTTGTATGTTGATATATGACTTGTTGGTATTTTTGGTTGAGGTCCCGAGGGCCTCAGAGTGATTCTGTATGGTTAACAGATTGGTTGAAGTTGGAAAATACAGTTGAAGCTGCTGCTGCTGATATTTTTGCACCTGCTGAAGGGGAACCGCCAGTGCGAGGTTGTAGGGGCGCGTGGGGAGTTCACAGGTGCGGGCAGTGCTGCGCTAGGAAGGATGCGCGGGTTCGAGCGAACTATTCATGGGACCAGTTTCTGCCACTCACGGAGTTTGCATATAACAACAGTTATCAGTTGAGTATTCAGATGGCTCTGTACGAGGCTTTATATGGGAGGAGGTGTAGATCTCCGGTTGGATGGTTTGAGCCGGGTGAGGCTAGACTCTTGGGTACATACTTGGTCCAAGATGCATTAGATAAGCCGAAATTGATTCAGGAGCGGCTTCGCACGGCACAGTCTAGGCAGAAGAGCTACGCAGATAGAAGGTATGTGATGTGTCTTTAATGGTTGGGGAGAAAGTTTTGCTGAAGGTATCACCCATGAAGGGTGTTATGAGGTTTGGGAAAAGGGGCAAGTTGAGCCCCTGGTTCATTAGGCCTTTTGAGGTGCTTCAGATGATAGAGGAAGTGGCTTATAAGCTTGCCTTTCCACCCAATTTGTCGAGTGTGCATCCAGTGTTTCATGTTTCCATACTCCGGAAGAATGTTGGCGATCCCTCCCATGTTTTGGACTTTAGCACGGTTCAGTTGGTGGGTGATATGACTTATTATGTGGAGTTGGTGGATATTTTGGACTGGCAAGTTCGAAATTTAAGGTCAAGGGACATAGCTTCAGTGAAGGTGCAGTGGAGAGGGTAGCCTGTGGAGGAGGCCACCTGGGAGACCGAGCAGGAGATGCGGAGGATATATCCACGCCTATTCGAGACTCCAGGTATGTTTCTAGACCCGATCGAGGACGGATGGTTGTTTAAGAAGGGGAGGATGTAACGACGCGGCCGGTCGTTTCGTGAGTTATAGCACCGTTTCCCCCATTTCTGCTTTTTTATGTGTTATTTAGCTGCATTGTGTTGTATCGTGTTGGTTGGTTCGGGTCCGGAGTGGATTCGGAGTGGAATGAGACACTTAGTCTCTAAAGTAGAAGCTTAAGTTGGAAAAGTCAACTAGATGTTGACCTATGTGTAAACGGATCTGAAATTTAATTTTGATGGTTCCATTAGCTCCGTAAGGTGATTGTGAACTTAGGAGTGTGTCCGAAATATAAGTTGGAGGTCCGTGGTAGAATTAGGCTTGAATTGGCGAAATTGGAAATTTGGTGATTTCCGATTAGTAGTGGAAAATTTGATATCGGGGTTGAAATGGAATCCCAGAAGTTGGAGTAGGTTCGTAGTGTCAATTGTGACGTGTGTGCAAAATATGAATTCATTCAGACGTGGTTTGGTTGGTTTCGGCATTAGTTGTCAAATTTGGAAGTTTAGAAGTTCTTAGGCTTGAATCCGAGGGTATTTTGGTGATTTGAAGTTGTTTTGAGTGATTCGAAGGTTTGACTAAATTTGTCGGTTGATATATGACTTGTTGGTATTTTTGGTTGAGGTCCCTAGGGCCTCAGAGTGATTCTATATGGTTAATAGATTGTTTGAAGTTGGAAAATTCAACTGAAGCTGCTACTGCTGATATTTCCGCACCTGCAGAAGGGGAGCCGCAGGTGCACGGTCGCAGGTGCGCGTGGGGAGTTCGCAGGTGCAGGCAGTGCTACACTAGGCAGGATGCGCAGGTTCGAGCAAACTATTCAGATATTGGGGGACATGTTGCGCGCTTGTGTCATTGACTTTAGGGGTTCATGGGACCAATTTCTGCCACTCACAGAGTTTGCATATAACAATAGTTGTCAGTAGAGTATTTTGATTGCTCCGTACGAGGCTTTATATGGGAGGCGGTGTAGATCTCCGATTGGATGGTTTGAGCTGGGTGAGGCTAGAATATTGGGTACAGACTTGGTGCAGGATGCATTAGATAAGGCAAAATTGATTCAGGAGCGGCTTCGCACGTCGCAGTCTAGGCAGAAGAGCTACGCAGATAGAAGGTCCGTGATGCGTCTTTTATGGTTGAGGATAAAGTTTTGCTAAAGTTATCACCCATGAAGGGTGTTATGAGGTTTGGGAAAAGGGGCAAGTTGAGCCCCCGGTTCATTGGGCCTTTTGAGGTGCTTCAGATGATAGGGGAGGTGGCTTATCAGCTTGCCTTTCCACCCAGTTTGTCGAGTGTGCATCCAGTGTTTCATGTTTCCATTCTCTTGAAGAATGTTGGCGATCCGTCCCATGTTTTCGACTTCAGCACGGTTCAGTTGGAGGATGATATGACTTATGATGTGGAGCCGGTGGCTATTTTGGATTGGAAAGTTCTAAGGTTGAGGTCAAAGGATATAACTTCAGTGAAGGTGCAGTGGAGAGGGCAGCCTGTGGAGAAGACAACCTGGGAGACCGAGCGGGAGATGAGGAGGAGATATCCACGCCTATTCGAGACTCCAGGTATGTAACGACCCGGCTGGTCGTTTCGTGAGTTATAGCATCATTTCCCCTATTTTTGCTTCTTTATGTTTTATTTAGCTGCATTGTGTTGTATCGGGTTGGCTGGTTCGGGTCCGGAGTGTTTTCGGAGTAGAATGAGACACTTAGTCTCTAAAGTAAAAGCTAAAGTTGGAAAAGTCCACTAGATGTTGACCTATATGTAAACAGTCTTGAAATGTAATTTTGATGGTTCCATTAGCCCCGTAAGGTAATTTTGGACTTAGGAGTGCACCCAGAATGTAATTTGGAGGTCCGTGGTAGAATAAGACTTGAATTGGCGAAATTGGAAATTTGGCGATTTCCGGTCGGCAGTGGAAAATTTGATATCTGGGTCGGAATGGAATTCCAGAAGTTGGAGTAGGTTCGTAATGTCAATTTTGACGTGTGTGCGGAGTTTGAGGTTATTCGGACGTGGTTTGGTTGGTTTCGGCATTAGTTGTCAAATTTGGAAGTATAGAAGTTCTTAGGCTTGAATCCTAGGGTATTTTGGTGATTTAAAGTTGTTTTGAGTGATTCGAAGGTTCGACTAAGTTTGTATGTTGATATATGACTTGTTGATATTTTTGGTTGAGGTCCCGAGGGCCTCAGAGTGATTCTATATGGTTAATAGATTGTTTGAAGTTGGAAAATGCTGCTGAAGCTGCTGCTGCTGATATTTCCGCACTTGCGAAAGTGGAGCCGCAGGTGCAAGGTCGCAGGTGCGTGAGGGGAGTTCGTATGTGCAGGGAGTGTTGCGCTAGGTAGGATGCGCAGGTGCGAGATAGTGGACATATGCGGAGACGAGGATTTTCCCAGGCTTCACGAAAGCGAAGGGTGATGTGCAGGTGCGCTTCTGCAGGCGCGAGATTTGGAGCGCAGATGCGGAATGGCGAAGTTGGTCAGTTTCCACATAAGCAAAGTGTGAGTGCGCAGGTGCGCGATCAGCAGGTGCGAGGTTTGTCCGCAGATGCGGAACCTGGGATCCTAAGTGAGTTCCGCACTTGCGATGGATTTTCTGCAGGTGCGGTGGAGCAAAAGCGAGAAATTCCCCGCAGGTGCTAAAGGCTTGCACAGAATGTATTAATTGAATACTTCGTGAATTTGGTTCATTTCCACTATTTTCAAGTCGGGTTTTGGTGCTTTTGGAGTGATTTTGCAGGATGATTCAAGGGCTATTAGTGGGGTAAGTTGCTTCAGCCATAATATTCGTATATATGGTGATTTCCCGTTGTTTAATCATGTAATTATTGAAACTGAGGGGTTAGGGCTTGGAATTTTGGAGAGTTCAATTTAAGGATTTGAGGGACCAAATGATGTCGGATTTTGAAAAATTTTGTATGTATGGACTCGTGAGTGAATCGGCTTTATAGTTTTGTAAATTTTATCGGATTTCGAGACGTGCACCCGGGGGCCGGGTTTGAGCCAATTTCGGGTTTTGGGCTAATTTGATAGTTTTTCTTATGGAATTCATTCCATTTGCGTATATTCATGGTATTGTACTGATTGTGAATAGATTCAGAGCATTTATAGGCCGAGTCGAGAGGCAAGAGCATCACGGGGTAGAGATTTGACCGGTTTGAGGTAAGTAACGATTGTAAATCTACTCCTGAGGGTATGAAACCCCGAATTTCGTATTATTCTACTATTTTGAGGTGACACACATTCTAGGTGACGGTCTTGGGCCGTCCCGTATCAACTGTAAAGTTGCATATTTTGTTGAAACTATATGATACTTATATGTTTTAGAAATGAGTTTCTGTAAATTGGGTTGGATGCCATGTTTGGTCCTTGTGCCAATGCTGTTTGGACCCTTAGGGGCCTTTTCTTACTATCCTATCGCTGGTTTTGGTTAAAAATCTATACTCAGTCATGGTTATACTTGTTTACTGCATAACTCAGTTTTTCTTACTCTATTTTAATGCATATAAATGTTATATTGGGCTGAGTACCTTGTTTTTACTGAAATGCCCAAGTGGCTTGAGAGGGTTATGACTGAGTGAGGCCGAGGGCTTGATTTGTGAGGATATTTATGGGATCGGGCTGCACGTCGTAGCATGTTTGTTATAGGCCGAGGGCCTAAGTGATTTATGCAATGATTTGGCTTGATATAGCGCTTGGGCTGAAGGAGCCCCTCTGGAGTCTGTATATACCCCTAGTGAGCGCAGGTACCTACTGAGTGCGAGTGTCGAGTGCCGACTGCTGAGTGACTGGGAGGCATGAGTGATGGTGAGGTATGCCCGATAGGCTGTTTACAAGTGATTGTGAGGTATGCCCGAGGGGCTGTATACAAGTGACTGTGAGGTTTTCCCGAGGGGCTGTATATGAGTGATATTTTGACCGATGGGCTGTTTATGATTTCATCATTTTTGCTTACCTTGCATTGAGCCTTTGTTTAAAAACTGTTGAAAATTATCTTTAAATGATTTTTCTTGAACTGGGTTTAAACGGGATGTTTTGATTCAAACCCTGATTTTAATAGCATGTGGTATTTTACTGAGATTTCATGATATGAACTTTATATGCTTATTGCTCGTCACTACTGCTCAGTCTTTATTTATTATTGTTATTTACTGAGTTGGCATACTCATGTTACTCCCTGCACCTTGTGTGCAGATCCAGGTGTAGATGGACACGGTAGCGGCTGTTGACTATTCCTGTTACAAATTTTCTCGGGGTAGCATAGTAGCTGCCTGGCGATCACAGCCCTGCTCTTCTCCCTCCTATCTTCCTTTAGTTGTATTTAGCTATTTTCCAGACTATATTAATGTTGATATTGCTAGACAAATTGAAGTAGAAGCTCATGACCAGTGACACCCCGATGTCGGGCTTTTCTTTCCGCACTTTTGTTTTGATTTGAACCCTTTTATGTTAAATAGCCTTGAGATCTTCTTTGAAATAAAATTATCAGTTTTTTTGGAAAATGAGTCGGCTTGCCTAGTTCCACGATAGTCGCCATCACAACAGGGGTTAGTTTGGGTTGTGACAGACAATATCAGATGAATTTGCACGAAATCATGAATGTGACTCTGAAATGTTATGGATGTATCTCAAAACGAGTATCTGAACGGTTATCGAGTAAAAGTGGGTAACTGATGGAGGTTGGTTGCATTTGAAATAATTTCAAGATATGAACGTTGAACGGAAACCGGAGTGATGATTGCTCTCGTTAGGAGAACAGTTACTTCCTGGATTACCTGCAAAATTTAAAACACGAAGCACGCAAGAATATATGAATTATTGCGAGAATTTAAACATGATGCAAATTCCCTTTGGACCATGAAAGTCGTATTTGGATGGTGAGGATGATGTCCTTAGACCATGACGTCCTGTGCCATGAATCATGTGATAAGGGATTCGCAGGCCATGAAATGATGTCCTCGGGCCATGAAAATGGTTCCTCTGAACCATGACGCCTTTGAATAATGATGTGCAATACTGAGAGATCCTCAAGCCATGGAATGGTGTCTTCAGACAATGAGGATGATGTCTTCGAATTATGATGCCTTTGGACAAAGATGGCAATGTTTTATCCCATGAGATGCAAAGATATGATGCTAGGTCACATGCGAAGATGAGACAAGACAAGGCTTAGTCTTGTGTAAGATGAGGGGAATGCTTAGCCCTAGGTGAACAAAGGATAGTGCTAGGTCTTAGATGGCATAGTGGAGATAGTATTTAGTCTTGAGGAAAAGGCAGTGCTTATCTGTATGCAAGAGGGGGGCAAGGCTTAGCCTCATGCAAAATAGGAGGCAGTGCTTAGTCTCATGCGAGTAAGGGGAGCGGTTCTTAGCTTCATGCAAAATAGGAGACAATGCTTAGTCTCATGCAAAGAAGGCAGTGCTTAGCCTTGTCCAATTAAGGAGGTAATTCTTAGCCTTATGCAGTTAAGGAGGCGATTCTAAGCCTCGTGCAAATAGGAGACAATGCTTAATCTCATGCAAAGAAAGGAGACAATGCTTAGTCTCATACAAAGAAAGGAGACAATGCCTAGTCTCATGCAAGGAAAGACAGTGCTTAGCTTTATGCAATTAGGGAGGCAGGGCTTAGCCTCATACAAAATAGGAGACAATGCTTAGTCTCGATGTAAGGAAAGGTAGTTCTTAGCCTTATGCAGTTAAGGAGGCAATGCTTAGCCTCATACAAATAGGAGACAATGCTTAGTCTCATGCAAAAAGGAGACAAAGCTTAGTCTCATACAAGGGAATGTCAGTGTTTAGCCTTATGCAATTAGGGAGGCAGGGCTTAGCCTCATGCAAAATAGGAGACAATGCTTAGTCTCGATGTAAGGAAAGTTAGTGCTTAGTCTTATGCAGTTAACGAGGAAATGCTTAGCCTCATACAAATAGGAGACAATGCTTAGTCCCATACAAAGAAAGGAGACAATGCTTAGTCTCACACAGGGGAAAGGCAATGCTTAGCCTTATGCAATTAGGGAGGCAGGGTTTAGCCGCATGCAAAATAGGAGACAATTCTTAGTCTCGATGTAAGGAAAGGCAGTGCTTAGCCTTATGCAAATAAGGAGGCAATTCTTAGCCTCATACAAATAGGAGGCAATGCTTAGTCTCATGCAAAGAAAGGAGACAATGCTTTGTCTCATGCAAAGAAAGGCAGTGCTTAGCCTTGTGCAATTAGGGAGGCAATGCTTAGCCTTATGCAATTAGGGGGGCAATGCTTAGCCTCATGCAAAGAATAGGAGGCAAGTGGAAAAGTATTTCTTAGATGAAGATATTTTTGTTAGATAATCTGAAGGCAGTGTCTTGATGTATTTGCGAGTATCGTTATCTTATTGTACCTACATTAAAAGAAATATTGTGAGTTCTGTGAGGGACGGTCGGTTCACATTTTTATCTTCTGCTTCGTCTGTGCTCCTGTCTTTAGATCCTGTTTGAGTTACCATGGCTAACATCTGGTTGTTTATAGAAATAAAGTTTTTCGAAAGAAATACGTACATTTGATGCATGTAGTTATTTAAAAAATAGCAGTATGAAATATCAACTAAGTTAGATGAACCAATGACTGTGACATATTTTTGAGACATTGTGACTTCCTTGCTCAGAATTTTGAGGGTCCTCCTCAAAATTCTGCCCCAGTTTAAAAGCAATTCTTTGATTGTTCTGCGTATGACGAAATTGGCTGGACTTGCTTTAGAATTTTGAGGGTCCTCCTCAAAATTCTGCCCCAATTTCTGACCATGGAAAAAATGAAGATTTTATTGAGATGTGACCGAACCCACAGGGCAGCCTACGTATCCCCTCTTAGACGGGAATCAGGTTGAGCATAGTTCAGTTATATCAGATGAAGAAATGTAAGCAATCTAAACATAGTATCTCTTCACTGCGTCTGAGTTGATAGGTTTTGGCCAAACTTCTCCGTCCATCTTTGCGAGTATGAGCGCT
>AWOL01S0104745.1:0-15439 GCA_000715115.1 Nicotiana otophora | reverse complement strand
GAACAAGCAATGACCCTCTTTAGATCATTCTATAATATTCCAGTGGTTGCTGCAAAGAATGACATCATAGCTCCTGCAAAAGTAATAACAATCAAAGACGTAAGTGGGTATTCAAATAAAGGGGAGCACCTTGCTATCATGAAAATGCCAGCTTTTACCATAGTACCTGCATGAATCAAAGCGGATACTGGAGTAGGACCCTCCATAGCATCAGGTGACCAAGTATGCAATCATATTNGAGGCAGTGGCCGTTTAGTTCATGGTCCATTGGATGGTCGGTGCAAGGGTAGAAATTGGAACACATTGATTTCGCTCGTTCCCGTCCTACGCTTCAGGGCCTGTCCATCAGTCGGGCAGCGAAGCTTACACTTGTTCACTAATTATGACGTTTCACCAGGGCCTCTTTTCTGCTCACTCGTAGGGGTCAGGACCCCCATAAAGGGGGAGGGAGTCGACTGAACATCTCAGCCATTGGCGGGAATTTTGCCCGCATTCGATCCCCAATTCATGTTTACCCTGGATGATCGTGTTAGGTGAAGTGTGACCTCGTACGATCGTGTCGGATGAGCAACAACCGCTTCATTACAGTACTTACTTATGGGCTAACAGGTCACACTTTTGCCAAGTATCCTACAAAGAGACTCCCGAGAGCCAAAAGTGTTAAAGGAATGGCCATAGGAATGGGCGCATCATGACATCGTAAGATGTCTCGCCGAATGAATTAGTTGGTACTAGAAATGTTAGAAAAAGTGAACGAAAGGAGTAATAACAAGTGAAAAGGATAGAGACACTTCCCAACCAAAACGAAAAGTTCCCACTGATGGTATACTTAGTGTAAGCGAGCTCTAAGATCACATCTTTGGAATAAAATCTGGCTAGAAAAGGAAATCCAATTAGAGATAAGATGCCCATGAACATCATGGCATAGAAAAAGGGAACAAGGAGGCAAGCCCCCTATCTTCTGCATATCTTGCTCATCTGACATGGCTAGAATCACCGAACATGCACTCAGGAATAGTAATGCTTTGAAAAACTCGTGATTCATTAAGTGAAAGATGTTAACCGAATAGTTAGAGATGTCGCAAGCAAAGATCATATAGCCTAACTGACTGCAAGTTGAACAAGCAATGACCCTCTTTAGATCATTCTATAATATTCCAGTGGTTGCTGCAAAGAATGACGTCATAGCTCCTGCAAAAGTAATAACAATCAAAGACGTAAGTGGGTATTCAAATAAAGGGGAGCACCTTGCTATCATGAAAATGCCAGCTTTTACCATAGTACCTGCATGAATCAAAGCGGATACTGGAGTGGGACCCTCCATAGCATCAGGTGACCAAGTATGCAATCATATTTGTGCAGATTTCCCAACAACACCAATAAAAAGTAAAATACAAATAAGAGTTATGGCATTCAATCTCATATAACAAGAAATCCAAGAGTTTCTGGGGGCACTAGCACGAGCAAAAATGGTTGAAAAGTGTACTGTTTGAAATAGAGTAAAACAACCCAAAATCCTAGGACCTAATCCAAAATCTCCTACTCGATTGACAAGCACAGCCTTTATAGTTGCTTTATCTGCCTAAAGTCGTGTAAACCAAAAATGAATTAACAAATATGAAGCAAGACCTACTCCCTCCCATGCAAGGAATAATTGAAGAGAGTTATCTCCAGCCACCAACATTGGCATAAAAACGTAGGAATGGATAAATAACACATAAATCGAGGGCTATGCAGATACTCAGACATATATGAAATGGAATAAAGATGGACCAAGCTACTTATGAATTTAATCACAATTAACATCACTACCTTCGGGCTATCGAACACGGGGTCAGAAGTGAATTACGAGTCGGACCAATCTGTGAATCGAGCGAGCTCCCCTTGCATGCAATGATGTGGTGGTAAACCTCTCATTCTAATTCACTTCTATCCGAACCGTGCGAGATGATTTCCCATCACACGGCTCACCAACTGGATCTTCCGCGGGAACCGTATGTCCGAACAAGCCTGGAAAACAAGGTAAGGTCTCGCTTTCCTTTGCCACTCAACTGTACGACATCTACCGTGCTTAGGGCCCTTCTTCCCTTAACTAATAAAAGATTCCAACGTCTGTCTTAGTAGTCTTAAATAAGGCATGCAGGCCTTCCCCTTTAGTAGGTGATTCACTACCGAAGCGAAGAAAAAGGCGGGATCAATCATAGTGGGTACTACGAGCCCTCTGCCCCACGCATCTAACTAGCTCGCGTGGTTCACCGGTTCCATCGACTAGACCAAAAGAGTGATTCAGTCGATACAAAGGTGCGCTTGAAGTGTGGGTTGTGCTATCCCTATTGTGCTAGGCCCTTCCCCATAAGGCCCCACCGTCGGGGCATACGCTCCCTCTTGCTACCCATATACAAGGCGCCGTCTTAGCCTTCCCTAACCAGGATCTCTCCCACACCTGTAGCGTTCATGATCGGCCTCCTCAATAGTGTATCGATCGAAAGGCAGGGCGGCACAACCCCAACCAAGGGAATGGTTATATCCAGTATGTCCCCCTTTATTCCCGACAGGCTATGGTACCTCGGAGTGGGTAGGAGCGGGTCGAGTCCGTATCGCTGCAGAGCAACAGCCGCATTTGGATCTGATCTATTTACTCGGCAATTCATCTAGTGACTTCACGGTCACCAAAGGACCCCAAGAAGCATCAAACATTTCCGATGAGATCCATAGAGCAATTCTTAGATAGCAAGCACTAGCTCCCAGTGCGACTTCATAAAAATCAATGAAAGAGAAGATCGAAGAGAATGAAACGCATGTAGTGGTTATTATAGCGGTTCCTTCTTTTCCTAGAAACCGTCCGAAATAACCTGCTACAAAACTACCGAGCCGGGGTAAAAATACGATAAGTAGATTCATCAATTCAAGTGTGATCAGACAACCAAAAATCAGACAACGACAGAGCGGCTGTTGATCAAGTGATAGATTGATCGATGATGGAATGGAGAACGAAACTTTATGATAGCTTTTTCGTAGACGTTCCCTTGCATCACATCATCTTCAACTAACCTCTACCCGAAAAACCCATGGGATCCGCTCTACAAATACCCTCAAATACCAGTTTTTGAGATACCACATCAGCCCTATCACCACTAATCCTAGGTTATCAGGGGACGCTAGGCATCAGAATTCAAAAAGTTCTTTTTTTGTTTGTCATCGGTCAAGTTCTTCTTTAATCTGCCGCTGTTAGAACACCACAATATTCATCTTTTTGGGGTTAACGTTCTCAATGGTGAATCGATCATTCGAAATCATTTTCCTTCTGAGACTGAATGGAAGAAAAGTAATGAAACTTGTGATGGCTACTGAATAACCTCCTTTTTCTTACTCAATAATAAAGCCTTTGACCTTTGTATTCGTTCGCCAAATCTTGTTCAGTTCCATCCAAGCTCGGTTTTGTCTAAATCTACGTGGAAGAAGAAGAAGCGGTTCACCAGCCACTACATCTGTAGATCCTACTAAATCATTAAACCTGGTGGCTGCCTGCTCTTTGATTAGTGATTCACCGGCCACTAGATCGATGAAGAATCTCTCCAAAATCTGCTCTTTGATCAGTGAGTGGTTACATCCAGTATGTCGCCCTTTATTCCCAACATGCTATGGTAACCCAGAGTGGGTAGGACCAGGTCGAGTTTGTATCACCGCGGAGCAACAGCCGCATTCGGATCTGATCTATTTACTCGGCAATTCATCTGGTGACTTCACGGTCGCCAAAGAAGCCCCAAGAAGCATCAAGCATTTCCGATGAGATCCATAGAGCAATTCTTAGATAGCAAGCACTAGCTCCCAGTGCGACTTCATAAAAATCAATCAAAGAGAAGATCAAAGAGAATGAAACGCACGTAGTGGTTATTATAGAGTTTCCTTCTTTTCCTAGAAAACGTCCAACATAACCTACTACAAAACTACCAAGCCAGGGTAAAAATACGATAAGTAGATTCATAAATTCAAGTGTGATCAGACAACCAAAAATCAGACAATGATAGAGCGGCCGTTGATTGAGTGATAGATTGATCGATGATGGAATGAAGAACGAAACTTTACGATAGCTTTTTTGTAGACGTTCCCTTGCATCACATCATCTTCAACCAACCTCTACTCGAGAAGCCCATGGGATCCGCTCTACAAATACCATCAAATCCCACTTTTTGAGATACCACATCAGCCCTATCACCACTAATCCTAGGTTATCAGGGGACGCTAGGAATCAGAATTCAAAAATTTCTCTTTTATTTTGTCAGCGGTCAAGTTCTTCTTTAATTTGCCGCTGTTAGAACACTACAATATTCATCTTTTTGGGGTTAATTTTCTCAATGGTGAATCGATCATTCGAAATCATTTTCCTTTTGAGACGGAATGGAAGAAAAGTAATGAAACATGTGATGGCTACTGAATAACCTCCTTTTACTTTCTCAATAATAAAGCCTTTGACCTTTGTATTCATTCGCCAAATCTTGTTCAGTTCTATCCAAGCTCGGTTTTGTCTGAATCTACGTGGAAGAAGAAGAAGCGGTTCACCAGCTACTACATCTGTAGATCCCACTAAATCATTAAACCTGGTGGTTGCTCGCTCTTTGATTAGTGATTCACCGGCCACTAGATCGCTGAAGAATCTCTCCAAAATCTGCTCTTTGATGAGTGATTCACCGACCACTAGATCCAGGAATCCTACCTTATTCTAAAACCGTGTGTATCGGTAGGTTGGCACTCTTGTAGGCTCATCTTGCATACGAATTCTGGGTGTCCCAAGTCCTGCATCCACCAAGAATATTTCTTCCCTTAAGCGTAAAACTTCAGATTGTAAGGCATTTTCACTACATAAGAAAAATTTGGAATTAGATCTTGGAAATAATCGACTCAAATAGATGCTCATCATAAGCTTTTTTCCCCTCCTCTTCGTGTTCTATTAATCAGAAGCATCCAACAGCATCACGCCGGTAGAAAGAGTATTGCTACTAAGCTAAGGTACTGTTGGAGAACTCGGTATAAGAGATTTTCCTCTTCCGCCTTTCTAAGCTTCACAATAGCTCCCCCTTTTCTTTTCCAATTCCTTCTTATCGTTCTACTTAGGTGCAGCAATCCTAACTCTCGACAGAATATAAAAGAGGACCACATGCCTGTGTAAACACAAATTGAACTCACGTGGACACTCCTCAGCCCTAGGACAATGTCTCAAATGCACATGTTGATGTAGTTGACCCGTTTTTCTTTTCTTTGCTTATTCCTCTTAATGAAATTTTCCATGTTACACTAAGTTACTTACGGTTGTATGCATGCGGTCCGGTAACACTTTGGGGTGAACACCCATTCGAACAAGTAGGATCAATAGTTCAGCATTTAGGCCGTAACATTTAGCAACAAATAAATATTTAACCCAACAAGTGCTATCCGAAGCAAGCTAGATAGTCTCCTATCACTAGGCTCACCAACCAACCTAGACTTGTTTTTTATTATTCCTATCGGATATCAAAACAAACCATAATGATTGTTTCTAGCCATGAGTTCCCCTATGACATAAGCGCTCTTGGGTGGGGTGGGACATTCCATCAAATCTTTAAGAAGGGGCCCAATATCGTATTTGATGGTCGGCGTGTCGATAGGCTTCATTTCTACAACTGCCTTCCCATCCGTTGAAAGACTGAGCAAGAACTGTAAGGGGCGCACAAACAATGAATGTCGTTGTGCAAGGATGTGATTCGCCAAGCTGGGGCAAAGCAAGTCCTCCGACCCTAATGAAGTACCAAAGGCTTTCGAGGCTTATACCTCCCTATTATACGACCTAACAAAAGGCTTTCAGTAGCGCCCTTAGAATCTAATTTGAAGCGCCAGTATTTGTAGCTATGGCCACACCAATCCTTTCGTTCTTTTCGCTCCAGATTCCGATCGATATGACCTCTGGGTGGTACAAAGTAAACCTCTTCCGTAGAAGCAGGTAGTAACCTAACCTTTAAGAATTTGTTCAAGGGGGGACCCTCTGATCTATCAATGGAAAGATCTCCATGTGTGTCGTGATAAAGAATACTAGAAAAGATTAATTGAGAGTCACTCCACGGTCCCACAAAGATCTCTACGTACTTGTGCAGGATAAGTGAGTTCTTCGGTCTGTGTACTTAAGAGCATCTCAAACAAAGAAGAGTCCGGTCCATTCTGAATTCGGGCACGGCCTGCCCGTTTGCTGCTAGGTACGGAAATGGCACCGGGCGAGGGTGCTGCTATGCCCCTTAATGAATCGAATGGTCCTTTGACCTTCATTTGATTCCGACGGCTGACATAGATCTCATGAGACACACCACTATTACTATGAAAAAAGCCTTGCCCTTTCCTTCGCTACTAGGAAAGTAAGAAACTTCTATTAGCGCCGGACATTGAGTCGAATTGATCATGTCATGTGTAATGTCTATCGATGATGGTTCATTAATGTCCATTGATTTAGAATACTTCCGCCTTCTCAACGTACAAAAAGATCGAGACGGGCCCAAAAGCCCCCAAAGAACGGAAACGGAATTCGATTCACTCCCTATTCTCTCTTAATTAAATAAAGCTCGCCCCGGGCCAGGTCTATCCCTGTTGTTCTGTTCCCTCCATGAGAAAGATGCACGGAAGAGGTATTCCCAGCACGCGGAGGATCCGTTGAGAGTTTGTCTCGGTAGGGAACTGTACGATTTGACCGGGGACGATCCCCCACTTCCATAGATCCTTGGCTTGACCTCCCGTAGTGGTCCTTGCTTTTAGGAAAGCAGAGCGGGGCCAATTTCTCGTACTTGCTAAGTGTTCCCCCTTTCTTCGAGTGTCCCGCCTGGTTCACTAGGCTGTTGTCTTACCAAGAACTTGCCCGTTGCTCCTGCCACCCACTTGGTGAGCGGAGCGCTCATTATCTTGACTTTTTTCTCTACTGTGGCCCTCCCATTGCTATAGCCATAAGCTATGGCAGCTCCAGCTCGCAACCACAGGGGCCCGCCCTATGAGGCTAGAGTGGGCTCAGCAGACAGCCTCCATTCGAATTATGTTAGGGGGTCTAAAGAAATACTACAAGTCCTTCATCCCAGATTCCATCACCGCGGCCATCTGGTTCATCGGTACTACCAAAAGGTCGCATGCTTACGTTACTGTTATTGATAGTTTGATTATCTTGGACCACGAGGATCCCAGTCGTGCTTGTGGTTTCCATTCCAATCATCATATTGATGATAAATCGCCTCGTGCTCTACCATAAGAACTTGGAGTCCATTTCATGGTGAAGATAAGGTAAGGTTGGGATTCTTCCTCAAACAATAGACCGAACGCCTTCGAGTTGTTGGCTCGTCCAACCCGGCAGCATTCACGAGTCGCTAGTTCAACTGGCCCTCGGAGATAGGGTTGAGAAGTACCGTGCATGGTTGCCCTCCATCCTTTCTTTCTGTCAGTCTCACCCAGCAAGCCACCCCAACCCTACAGCCAAAACGTTAAGCGCCGAGAGCTAGCCTTATTTATTAGTTTAGTAAAGTCAAGCTTTGGCTCCCTAAAGACTAAAGAAATGCATAAAAAAAGGGGGGGACTTATGCAACGGGCTATGCCACCCAAACCAACTGAGGGAAGTCGCATCCGTCCCATCGCAAGCACCTACAATGTCATGATCACATTGGTTTACCCTAGTTTCTTTGGTAGTTTAATATACGGTCACCCTTCCAACAAGAAAAGGTATAAATATGGAAACTTCGCTCCCATTTGGATCAGAGAATTTATGGAGGAAATCAGGTTTTAAATTCTCAAAAACTGCATGATTATATAGCCAAAGGGAATAGTCCGCGCCTAAAATCATCCCAAGCACTGTTAATGTGGCTACTAAGATATTTCTCTGGAAAGCTCCTACTAAGATGAGTAATTCCCCGATAAAGCTAGTAGTACCAAGTGAACTCATATTGGCCAAAGTGGAAGAGAAGAAAATGGTAGAGAGATTCGGCATGCTGCTCACTGAACCTCCGTAATATCTAACAAGACGAGTCTTATGTCGGTCATATAGAACACCAACGCATAGAAAAAAGGCTGAAGAAACCAGTTCATGACTTGACATCGGTAGAACTCTATCTCCATTTCCCTATATGTTTGATAGAGCCAAAGATTCCCCCCACTGATCGGAGTACGCCGATTACCCCCTGAATCGTACAAGATAGTTACCACCTATCATATGGCTTTCTAACTGAACTTCTTTTTCTGGTCATTCCGCTCTATAGATCGATGGTAGTATAAAATATCTGTAACCCCCCAAAATTATTTACGTAATGGTTCCTGCTTCCTACCCATAGTTTGCATGTATCTCCCCCGGTCATACTTTAGTATCACATCGCAGACCCCCACCCAACTCTATCTTCCCTATCAGGCTTGGTACTCTTCGATGTAGTGGGGCCGAGATGACGTGACATTCTACGATCAAGTATAAAAGTGTTGTCCTTCGTCTTGGCAATATGGAACCTCTCAACAGCTCCTGTTCTTTTATGGGGTCCTATTGGGATAGCTAGGCCTAAGCCTTTCCCCTTCCCCTCCCTCCATAAGACCCTCTTTCTCTTTCCCTCTCGGGAAAGAAGATAAGAAAGGATTCATTTTTTCCTTTCATGTGAACGACCCTATCTTGTATCGAAAGGTTTTTCGTGCTATACACCATGTTGAGAAAGACGAACCTCCTATGTACCGTGCTATTTTTGTACCTCGAAAGGAGGGGTCATCCTTATGAGGCTACGGACGGCTGTCCGATGTGCAAGGGTAAACTCAGACTTGGATAGGATAGGATAGGATTGTGCGCGTCGGGCCCTTCGGGTCTCATATTTTGGCCAAGTTTATCGTACCTCCGTCCCCTATGTTAGGCGGCTGTAATATTTTGTTACGTTCTACCATTGTTACACAAGAATAAAAGGTTCCACATGAGATCATATTTGGCGGCATGGTGGCAGGACCGCTAGGGAAGTGGCTACGGGTATAGATAGGGTTAAATCTACAGGGGCATGCAAATACATAGGCCACTTCCCTTCTATTTTGGATAAATGGGTGGTTTAGAAGGTGTTTTCCAATCCAAAGTCCCTTAGAGCGAAGGTTTAGGCAGGTAGTATGGGCCCTCTAACTTCCAGCTATGTGGTGTTCGGCTCCCGCGAAGCAAATAAAGGGAAGCTCATCGAGCTTTTGGGTGAGCTTACACTTACTCTCAGCCTCTTTGATTGGTAGGCGGGAGGGCTAAGCCCACAAATTAAGGCTAATTCAATTCATAAGGCTAATTTTATGTTGTCGTGAGGCTTTGGTTAGGCCGACTACTATAGGCTAGGTACTTCTAGCTTCTATACTGGCCCTTCCACTTTGGTGTAGTTTTAGTTTGTATTGGTACTGAATGAACATATCAAACAAAGGCGAGCAGTATAATCCCTTCTCCGGCCTGGGAAAAGAAGTGATCTCTAGAAGCTAGGGCTTGTTCACCTTTAGACACGAACATTATTCCGTTCTCAGCTGAAACCCTCCTTAGAGACTGAACAGCAAAAAGATAAGTCAACGTTCAATTTAAGACAGCGCTGAGCCCTGATAGTTTGTAGTGAACAACCCCATTATGAAACCAACTGAAAGCATCCTTTGGTACTTAAGTAGTTAAGTCTTGGAACCCTTGAAACTATGATAGAAAGCCATTTTCTTATTTCCAAACCCTTCGCCTTTCTTTTGAATCAAAGTAGGTCGCGACTGTTGTATTTTAGTCTATCAGGGGAAGTGGTAGCTTCGTGCTCCGCTTCACTCGTGCTTGGTTGCGTGAAGTCTTAGAGCCCTTTTCGCTAGGTCCAAAATCTTCCCAAAACATCTAATCCAACAAAAATCTTGCATTGAGCGTAGCTGATATGCGGTTATGGCTAGCCGATCATATCATTCCATAAAACAAATCTATATGTATAGAGAGAACCCTTATATATATATAGATAGAATAGATGTTCATGGATAGACAGACATTTCATTGATTCTTTGTTTTTGGGCTGAAATAGCTCGTCGATCCAAATGAATCATTCTTCTGGTCTCTCTTCACTCCCTACCCCGAAACTAACCCACGGCACAACGCCCATTCGCTTCGCGTGCGGGAAGGCAACAAAGTTCATTTCATGAGACCACAGTGTAGAGGAGTGGAGCAGCCGCAACACAAAGTTCCTTACCTTAGCTGGGTCTCGCTGGTGCCACATAAACGGTAAGTAGGCGGCAGATATGTGATGTTTGGAGTTGTTGTATGTGCAACTGTCCCCAATGGAAAAATGAGTGATCTGTTCCCCTCCGGATCATGGCCTTACCACTCGGTCCCCGATGTCCAGCGGGGGATTCGGTATAGCAGCTAAGGTTTGATTATGCTGCTCATTCCCGCTGGACTGGACACATGTTAGCTGTAGGAAGTATGGTTCCGAAAGTGACTTCGGTTTGCCAGTTCAGACTTAACTACTCGCTTTACGTTAGTGGACCTACAGGTTGTCCTGGAACTCTGCGCTCTTTCTTTCTGTGTAGGATGATACCAGGGAGATAAGGGAATGCGGCATGGTGGATAAGAGAACCGAGTTAGCCTAAAAAGCCCTTGGGCGCTCTACGTACGATGTAGACTCCGTCAGATGCATATCAATTTCTTTCTGATAGATCAAGAATAGATAGTTATGTCATCAATAGATAGAAATAGGAGATTTCCCCTTATTCTTGAGAGATTCCCTCTCTATCTCTTTTGATCTATTAGAACATATCAGTCTATCTATCAATCGATTTGAAAATAGCACATTCATCTCGCTTTTCATTCATTTTTGCCACGAAAACATATCTGCCATAATAAGAAGCAGGCGAAGCAGCTCGAATTACTCGCTTCACACCCTTGAATTATTATTTATGAATGAATTGGGTATGCCAACAAAAAGATTCGATTTTGACTTGGTATAGCCGGTGCTGCTGTTGCTTGCGTGTAGGGTCATCCCCTACTCCCGTCCCGAGGCGCTAAGGGGATTTTATTTTTGGAATAGACGGCAGTGTTTTGCTGATGCCTCGAATAAAGCTTTTACTGTGACATGCTATGCTTTCTCCCCCATTGCTAGTAGGTTGATGGGTCGCGCGCCCAACACACATGTTTTGGCCTTGTGTGTTTATAACTCAAAATAGGTGACCTAACGGCCGCCGCCCGACTAAACATACCAATAGTCACCAAATTCATATGAGCTACTGAGGAGAAAGCAATTATCTTCTTAAGATCGATCTGCCTTAAAGTGGTCGAGGAAGTATATATTATAGCAATCATGCTGAAATTATAAGTGAAAGGAGTGGAACAAAGTGTCGCTTCGGGAAAGATGGGTATTGTAAATCTTAAAAACCTGTGGGTTCCCAATTTTAAAGCAATTCCTGTCAAGATGATGGATCCTGCCATAGGTGCGTGCCTCTACATGAGCTTCGGATAACCAAACATGAACTGGTACCATAGGCACTTTGATGGCGAAAGAAGCAATCCATAGAAAGATTTGGCGCTGCTCACTAAATTCTGTGGTTAATGAGATTTGTAAATCGGTTGTTCCTATTTGGAGAAGAATCAACAGAATAGCTAATAGCATAAAAACAAATCCAAGTAAAGTATAAAGAAACAACTGATATGCTACCTTGATATTTCTTTGTCTCAAACCCCATACCCTTATAATAATGGTAGAGTTAGGGGTGGCCCCAAAGAGGAATTGACCGGTGGTGCTTGGTCAAAGCTCCAGTAGGTAGCCACTCCCTTCTCAGAGAACCGTACGTTAGACTTCTGCCACATACGGCTCCGTTCCGAGCTTCCGTCGTGTAACACCCCAGAAAATTTCAAAGTACTTAATGTAAGGCCTGGTAAATTTTGCAAAGAAAATAATGTTTCATGGTGCCGGAATAGGCTTACGTGCCGGAATAGGCTTACGTGTAACACCCCAGAAAATAATGTTTGAGGAAAGTAAAGGAAAATTTTTGCCGAAAAAGTGCGTTTGTGCGGTCTATTATGCGATCACATAATCACTCTGCGGGCCGCATAATGGCTGCAAAAATGAGCAGGAGAGGGCTATTCTGGAAGCAACTATTCGACCACATAACTGTTATGCGGTGCATTATGCGACCGCATAACAGTTATGTGGATCGCATACACAGGCAGTTCTTTTAGCTATTTTGTAACAAATTATGCAACTGATATGCGGTCCACATAACCATTATGCGGTCACATATGCGACCGCAGAACCTATTCCGGAGCTTCATTTTTGGGTTTTTACAACCCGACCCTACTTCGTTAAATACACGTTTTGGGCAATTTTGGAGAGATAATCTGACATTTTAGAGTTAGAGAGAGTGCCCTAGAGTAAGAAGGTGCTCTTCAATAATTGTTCTTCAATTCTTGCTCAAATTATGGAAGATTAAGAAGGCATGCTCACTAGGTCTTTATCCTAGAGGTAAGATTCTACACCCTAAATCCTAATTTCGAAATCATCTGAAAATGGGTTATTAGCAAGATAATATTTGGGCATGAGAGTTGATTATTTTACATGCATGTGATATCAAGGGGTGTAGGAAGATTGTTGAACTAATCATGGTAAATATTGGGTTGTGGGATGATGGAATCCTCCATAAAAAGACCTTGAAACCTTGTGCACACCTAGTGTTTGATAAAATTCTCAACTGAGCTAGAACCATGATCATCTTCCTAATTTTTGGTTTAATTTGTTATATTTCTAAAATAGATTGAAGTTGCTAAGAATTCTTGAACATTTAGAGTGTAAGGAAGCTCAAGTGAGGTATGTTGGCTAAACTCTTCGTTAAGAATTGGAATTTCCAATATCCTTGTAAGTTCCGAGATGCTGAATATAAATAGAGTATTTTGATAAGTTTTGTGATGAAGATATATGTTCAAGTCGTGTTTCAAATGCTCTTATCATATTGCATTATAAAATGAGGATGTGTCCCAAACTATGGATTATGTATCCACATGTTATAATTTCTAGTCGTGATTTATGTAAAAGTTATTATGCCAAGTTATGTAGAGATTATGATTGTGATACACCTCAACCCGCATGCATTGGGGTGAGGCGGCATGACCGCTTTGTGTGGGGATTAGCGTATAGATATTGTGATTGTGATACACCTCCACCCGTATATATATTGGGGTGAGGCGGCATGACCGCTTTGTGTAGGGATTATGGTATTGGGGGACTGCACCTCCACCCGCATACATTCGGGTGAGGTGGTACGACTACTTTGTGTATAGTTTTGGCATTGTTGTAGCACCACCACCCATATATATTGGGGTAATGCGGCATAGGTGCTTTGTGTAAGTTCTTAGTACTGTGGTTATACATCCACCCGCATACATTGGGGTAAGGCGGCAGGGTCGCTTGATTAGAGTTGTGGTATTGTACGTACACTTCCACCTGCATACATCGGGTGAGGCGGCGGGTCCGCTTTGTGTGAAGAAGGTTATAGAGGATCTCATCTTAAATCCTATAAATGTTATTGATAGAAACTAATAAGCTTGCTCTGTTTTAAACGGTTATCTATATTATACTATTGCCGCATTGGTTCATCATATTCATCTTGTATTTCTGAATTTTTAAATTGGTGTTTATTTTTAGTACTAGTACTATTTGATGGTACTAATGTCCCTTTTGTCGGAGGCGCGACATCTCTAAATAAATGCAGATGGTTCCACCGCAGGAGATTTAAACATATGGGATAAGTAACAAAAGTAACCTGGAGTTCGGTAGCGGACCTTAGTAATGATAAATCGAAGTAAGAATTATGGTATAGTATGACCCACCTAGATGTAGTAAAGTCATACGGATGGATAAACGAATTTATGAAATAAGGTATAGCAATATTTGTAAGTTCAACAAAGTATCGAGCGAAGAACTTCAGTATACCTAGATGCCCAGAGAGACGTTTTATCAAGCTCTGTATATGTGTACAAAGTGAGGCTTGGAGATTAGCTAAAAGATGGAGGAAAAAGGAGAGAGGTGTCACATAGGCGCACTTACAAGGTCAGTGTCGTACATGTTGCATGATAGAAGGTAGCAACAATTATGAGATTGGAAGGATTCCGGTCACAAGCCATTTTGTGGGGAAGAGGCCTAAAGGGGGGAAGGCCCTGGCCTTTGGATTTATTCGCAGGACAGTTACCTAAATAGCAAGAAGAGTATTAAAGTATTTGCAAGAGCTATGGGTTATGAGAATTATAAGTGCATCAGTCAACATTCGAGGACGAATGTTCCAAAGGGGGGAGTGATGTTACACCCCATGTTTACATATGTGAAGGTACGCCATAAGTAAATTGATGAATGCTCGGAAATGAGATATTACATCCCGCATTTTCAAACTTTAACGTTTCTTTGTAGGTTAATAGACATAAGCTCGGGAATGAGATTATTGTGAGGTTATAAGTATTACGCTATTTCAAACTAGTGATAAGTTAATTCGTGAAGGTGAAAGGGTAAGCGAATCAAAGAAAACGAGTTCCGTCGAAGTTTGTCGATTTGGGATAAAATACAGGCAAAGCGATAATACCCGATATTTATGGACTAGTACCATAGAAGGTACCATATGGATATGATAGTAAGGTGTATAAAGTGTGTTAAAAGTGAGTAGTACTTTATGTAATTTGAGATAATTCTTAATTATGTGAATAATCGGATAATTATTGATTTTAGTGGGAGATTAATAATTAGTGAATACTTAATTAGGACCTTGAATTGGATAAGACTAAGAGGAAAAAACGTGGCAGCAAGCCACTTTCCAAACAAATGACTCTTAGTCATTTGTGATTAGGTGGCAAAGTAATTACATAACACTTCATTCTTAACATTTTCAATACCAAGACACTACATCATATGCTAAACTCATTTCTAACATTTTGAATACCAAAGATACTACATCAGATGCTAAACTCATTTCTAACATTTTGAATACCAAAGACCTTTCCATCAGATGCTAAACTCATTTCTAACATTTTGAATACCAAAGACCTTTCCATCAGATGCTAAACTCATTTCTAATATTTTGAGTACAAAGATCCAACAATCGGATACTAGCAAAAATACTACAATGTGACTTCTTGCAACCAAACGATTCCAACGAGATTTAGCAACGTAAAATTTTGTGGTTCTAAAGGAGTACGATATGACCTTTTTCAAGAATATGATACGTATTTTCCCTACTCCAGATATGTTAAGGCTATCCCTTCTTTCTTTTTGGCATGACACAAATGATACTGAAAGAAACAAGCAAATGCACAATTTCCATAAACGAATCTATTCATAGAAATATTAGGGGTGTCTATATTCTTGATTCCCAATGTGAATTATTATTATACCTTTTGTTCAGGGGTCTCAGAACAATATACAACAACAACAACAACCCAGTAGAATCCCATTAATGGGGT